>WSXT02172953.1:0-22497 GCA_011762715.2 Neuroterus valhalla | reverse complement strand
GCGAGATCCTACGGACGCGCGCCCTAGGCGCGCTGATACTTGCGAGCGAAGCGAGCTGCGCGCGAAGCGCGCGATGAAAATGTGCCCGCGAGGCGGGCAGATTTTTTGACCAAGTTTGAATAACTCAATTAAATTAGACCGCTTCAGATCTTAGTTGAAGCTCACTGTAATACAATTCAAATTGTTCGATTTTTAAAAGCTTGAGCATTTGAAAATATTTTATTTCTCCGGTGTAGTTGATATTGTTCAAATTCAAGCGGTAAAACTTTGAAATTGAACACTTCTGAATATTCAGAGTTTCAAATTATTTCAACACATAAAATAAAAAATTCAAAACATTTTTACATTGCTATCAGAGAAGATGTTAGATTTGTGCAAAATTTAAACCCCTATCCCCGTTTTTTGTAAAAATCCCACGTTTTGGGACCCTCTGAACCCACAAAAAAGATTTTGACGAATTTGTCTGTCTGTATGAGTGTGTATCTGTCTGTGAGCACGATCAATTTTGTAAACTGGAGCTCAAGTTCGTTATAGCCAGACATTTTGAATAAAAGTTCAAAAAGTTAGAGCATTTTCAGAATTTTTAGACCATTTTTCCAAATGTCTGAAAATTCTATGCATGTGTTTATTTTTAGTGCTCCGAAAGTCGAACATTTCCTTCTCAGGACTTTTTCCAATGAAAAGAAAATTGTCAAACTTGCAGCTTTTGCTAAATAACGCATGATATGAAAAAGGTCAAAAGAAGAAAAACGTAAGTTTTTTAGAGTCTCACAAGATTAATATTACAACTTATTAAATTTCCTTAAAAAATCGGAATTATAATTTTGATTGCATAAAAAATAATAGAATATAAAAAATTTCGTTTTCCGGTCAAACAATACTAAATACAAAAGAGGATTATTAGGCACAAATTGTATGCCCTAAAAAATTGCCCACAAATTTGTTACTAATTACTCTTAGATAGGACTCGTAATTTTTGTTCTATTCAAAGAAAACGACATCAAAGATGAAAAATGTATTTTTTTGACAAACGACAAAAGCTAAGAAAAAACAAATAGACAAAAGCTGTTCTCTGAAAAAAGAGCTAAAAATTTGTTATCAATCGTTCTCTGATAGAATAGGCAGTTTTTATTTTAATCGTGAACAAGAACTTTAATAAATTAAGACTGACGCAAGATACGGAAAATGAATTATGGACAAAAGTTGTTTACCTAAAAAGGATCTACAAATTGGTAATTAATCATTCTTTGAAGGAAGAGTAGATTTTCTCTTGTTTGTAAAAAAAAAATTAGGAATGGAAGTATAACTCCCAGAAAAATGACACAATAAGATGGAATGAAATGTATAATAACAAATTTTTTTCCCTAAATCAGATCTGAAAATTTGCTTTTTATATTTTTTTGCCAGGACGCACACTTTTTTAAATCATATAAACAAGAAATTGAAAATACGTTTGCTTCAGTATGGATTCCCATTATGAAATGTAATATTAAACATTTATTGGAATGTTATAAATTTTGCAAGGTAGCTGCGAATAAAGAATACGACCAAATGATAAACAAATATTACAGTTATCATGAAAAATGAAAATTGTACTTTATTTCGCACTATCTGAACAAGCATTCAATTTATATTATACACATCAAGTATAGGTATTAGAGTTGGAGATGATATAAAAAAGTTCGCGTTTGTGACAAATTTCAATCGAGTGCGAAACATGAGACTTGATGAGATTATATATTCGTTAAAGCCGAAGATGCTTCGACAAAAGCGAGTTCAAAATCATCAAATTAAAGTATTTGACATTAACTTTTGAGTTTCAAAAGCTCTATGTACCCAACTGTAGGGAAGTACAAAGACCGAGCGCGAAGCACGAGATTCGAGACTGCTGCGCGCCCCAGGCGTGCTCAAGTTTGCGAGCTGGCACCCTTGTCGAAATAGAATCTTTCAATTTTAACGCTCTGAGATAGAACCTTGTCTTTCAAACATGTCAAAATACCATGATTGTTCAGTTTGAACCGTTTTAATTCTATATAATGATAGTTTGACAATTTTTATTGGCCAATCATACATTTCTATTCGGGCTTTAAAGGAGTAATACTCGTAGAATGAGGGTATGGTAGCTTACTCGAAGCTCCGTGTCGGCGAGAGGAGCAGACAAATTTTCCCAAAGTAATTGCCTTATTACGGCAGTTGGAGCAGGTGCATCTCTGCTACTACACATTTTCTGGTATTGATACATAGACTGCGTGTAGGGATTTGATTTATGATCGATGGGATCCGACAGAAAGCGGTTTCGCATTCCAACGTGAACGAGGCTGTGGGGCAGAGGCAGGCCAGGCTTAGTATGGTCATTATACGTTATATTGGATCGATTGTAAAGCTGCCGGAGTACGTGAGACTTTTTTATTATTTTCTTTGTATCAGAATTTTCTCATCTTGACGAATCGCTGACTGATTAATTTTGTCACGTGGCGTTTTTTTTCATGCAATTTCTTTTGCCTCGGAGTTTTACCCGTTCTGCTGTTATCTGGATTGTGTAAAGATCGAACAAGGGGATACATGCCTTTTACTCGTTAGGGGAAAACATAGTTTAAAATTGATTATAAAGTTTTTTTGTTATAACTTTGGAGCGATAAGTTTGGAATGCTACATGGTGGATGTCACTTTTTTTACTCAGGGCAATAAATTTCTTGATACTCGACGGGTTGAAAGTAAAGTGTTTTTTTTTTTTATAATGAAGGATGTAAGAAATATTATTTTGATATGCAGAGTATGTTTACATTGTTGATATTTCTGTTTCATCAAAACACAGAAAGTATGTAACATTGTCTTCAGGATTCAATTTAATATAAGAGATAGTCTTTATCTTCAAAGGAGTATTGGCAACAAGCCAATTCAGCGGAAATCAGTAAACTTGGTTGGTGGACTGGAAAAGGGAACAACGATCTGTTCAACCACCTTTTTTTTCTGGCTATTCGTGCGGACACAGAAAACACACTCAGGAAATCGACATCTTTATATGATAACAAGAATGACATAGTAGAGTTTTGCCTCAGGAGAAAAAGACGGAAGATCATTTTCAGGTCACAATTTTCGAACAGGGATCGATGTAAATTGCCCTTTCATTTTCCACGCTTACCGAGCTGAGTGTGCAAAAGCTTTAGAACTTTTTTTCAAGTTTTTGCGGGAGTTCTGAAGCAGCTCCTGACCAATGAGGTTACATGGGTGCGGTGCTCGAGGCCCATTAGCGAATAGAATAGGTTGGGGTGAGGAGTGAAGGGGCAGGGGGGGGGGGGATTGAGAAGTTTTGAGAAGAGAAACGCGAAGCGTAGTTTTTCGTTCGTCGCCTCGGGGTAACTGACGCTACTACCAATTATACTGAGCCTCTGCGATGATGTACCCTTTACGGTTTACAGGCCAACCCTCTTATCTCATCATCCCCTTTCTTTACAGTTTACACTGTATCCATTCCATTAACCTACCCAAGATTTCATTCACACGTCCGCTCGCTCATTCAGTTTCCCGATCATTTATCGGATAAGTTCACTGGGTGCTGAATAAGCGCGAATTAATCCCAGCTTTATTGATGTTAACACCACGCAGCAGCATTTTCGCGAACAGAGGAGAATTATGGGGGCTCATCACGGCTGTAACTCGCGAGCTAAGAACCCGAAGCTTTTCATATCCCTTTTTTGATGTCAAGAGGACAAAAGGCCCCTGCCTATACATGTATATAACAATCATATGTGCTTATAGAGAAGGGCACTCTTTTGTCTTTTGCGGACATCAATAAGGATCCCGCTGTTTCCTTTTTTCTCTTCATTTGAAAACAGTTCATTAAAACGAGTGCAAGTTTTGTGTTTCTTTAAACTCGGGAGGCAAGAGGGTATGTTTCAAAGTTTTTCTAACCATTCTGAAATATTTTATGTTTCGTGAATACTGAATATAATGGAGTGGGCGAATAAAGAGAGCTTCCTGTGCTTTTAGAGTTATACGAGTTGAAAAACTTTTTAATCTCCAGAAAATTGGTATTATGTTCAGTATGTTGAATATCTGAAGCGTTTTCTGTGTCAGAGGTTACATGCTTGCTTGAGCTAGAATCTGTAAATATTCAAGTTTTGCTGAAAATACTAATTCAAACATTCATTAAAAAGATTTCTTGATCATTATTTATAAACAAATTGTATGTTTAGAATTATCAATACTTTTCCTTGTAAGAAGTGATTCCAATGGATTTTAAAAAATGTTTGTAAGGTATAAGATTTATGCTGTTTTGCTACAGAATATTGGATACTTGAGCATAAAAATTCAATTTTTTTGTTATTGAAACCGATTTTGGAATGTTCCTGCTCCAATATGTTTCGTGCAAAAGTCAGATAATGCGAATCAAGTGCTGTAAATTGTCGGAAGAATTAATTGTAATAGATTAGGACCTTGAGATAAGATTGTTGTTTTGGGTACGGCTTACAATGGCCTCGATCTTATCTTATCAAACATTTAGAGCCGTGTTAACCAATTCCTACAAATGTATATTTCTGTTCTCAGGAAGGATAGATCTTTTCTAATAATTAAGACTAATTCATGAACAGAGAATATTCCGCTCTCTGCCCTTCTCTCTATACCCCTTGGACCACCTCATCACCGACCGGAATATTCTCGGAACACTATATAACCATATAACAAGGTTATCAGGGTGGCGACTTGACCGGGAAACCGGGAAAGACTCGGGAATTTAATTTAAAACCGGGAAAATTATTTGACTCAACCTAGACAATTCAAAATTCTACCGAAAAAAATACGAGAAATAACTGCTTTCTTTTTATGAATCAAAAAGATATATTATCATTTGATTTCAAGAATGTGATTTTCCTCTACTCTGATTCTCAAAATATTTAAATACATCTATACTTCATGAGAGGAAGAATTTTTTTCCATTATAAGAGAAACGTTTTGCAAATTTGTTGCTCTGTGAGATTTTTTTAGCCGAATCAAATTTGATAATCCAATTGATGATAGCCCAAACATACAGAAAGAATTATTTTCTCAATTTTTTCAAAAAAAATGTATTTATCACGTTTAATCTGCTTTTCCTCATTTACCTGACATGGTACAGGGAAACGCAGGAAATAATTATAGTTTTTATTTTAGGGCAGGGAGTTTCAGTGAAGAAGTATAATTCCACTTGGAACAGGGAATTTTTTACATAGAACGGGAACTATTCAATCTAATTTCAATTCGAATTTAAAAGAGAGGAATTGAAAAAAATCGTTTCTCCAATTCAAAATTTGGCACAATTTTCCCCGTTCTCAATTTTAAACAAAGAAAGTTGTCAGTCTTTAGAGTAGAAGCAGTATTCCGAAGAAGAAATATTTCTGAATTATGATAGAAAACTTGTTTAAATTGTTCATTGCAAATTCATCCTTTTTTAATTGAAAAGTCAACTACTTGTTTAAAAATTTAAACTTGTTTGTTGAGAGCTAAATTTCTATGTTTAAGTTACATTATTTCGATTCAAAATTCATCTCTGGTTGCAATTATAACTACTTTGTAAAAATCAATTCAAATTTTTTTGGTGAAAATTCAAGTATTTAGTTGAACATTGATTTCTGAATTCTGAATCTGAAAATTAAAGTATTTCTTTGAGAATATATGTACTTCATGGGAAATTCGCCTTTTTTTAGAAAATTATTCTTTATGGTCGAAAACCCATTTTTTTGCTTAAAATACATCTATTCATTTGAAGACTATACCTGATTATACCTGAAAATTCATCGGTTTGGTTAAAAATCAATTTCTTAAACTGATAATTTAACTGTTTCATTTTCGGTGGAAAATTGATCTTTTCTAGTTCAAAATTCAACAATTTGGTGAGAATTTGTCTTCTTAAATTGAAAATTAATTTATTTCGTTAAAACGTCACATATTTTGTTGAAAAGTCGGTTCTTTTATTGAAAATTATCTTTTCGTTCGGAAGTTAATATTCTTCCTCAGAAATTCTTCTTTACGGTTAATAGTTCAAGTTTTACAGTTGAATATTTTTCATTTTAGTCAAACCGTTTTGTTGAAAAATGATATTTTTTGGTTGGAAATCAATTTTTTGTTAAAGATTGAACTATTTTATTTAAATGATCATCATTTCAGTTAAAAATTAGTCTTTCTGGTTTTAAAGTCGACTACTTCAGTTATTATTTACAATTTCATTTCATTCTTCATCATTTTTTGTAAAAATGTAGTAATTTGTTCGACAGTTTTTTTTGCAATATGTAATTTTTGAACTGAAAACTCAACTTATTCCTTTCGAAAATTTTATTGTTTCACCTAAAAATTAATTTGTTTAGGTAAAGATCCATTTTTCTCATTTTAAAATTTGAGTATTGAGTAAATTTTTTGTTGGCAATTTGTCTTGTTCAGTAAAAGTTAATTTATCTGTGTAAAACTCAAATTCTCCAGTTGTTAATTTGTTAAGTTGAACATTCATTTTTTCCTATTTTAAAATTTGCTGAGTGTTCAAATCTTCGTTGATAATTTATCTTTTTCAGTAAAAGTTAATTTATCTGTTTAAAACTCAACTCTTTCAGTTGAAGATTCTTCGTTTTAGTATAATACTCTTCTGCTTGGTTAAAATTTTTTTTTTAGCTAAAAATGTTACTGTTCCGTTGCAAATAATAATTTTTTTATTTAGAAAATCGACTATTTCGTTGAAACATTATATTTTTTCTTAGAAAAAATGCTCCAGTTAAATATTTATTTTTTTATTTGAATATTCATCTTCTTGATTGAGAAATGAACTAATAGTTGTAAATACGTTTTTCTATTATTGTGAATTGATTTTCATTAATTGTGAGTTTGGCTGTTCCAATTTTCGTAAAAAAATGATATTCTTTTGTTGAGAATTTGAGTATTTTTTCCAAAATTGATTTATTTTGTAATGTTTGATCTGTTGTGTTAACGAATGTTTAGAATGAACGTCATGAATCAAAATAAATGTTTGCTTTTTGCGAGAAATATAAATAGGTTACTTCTAGTTGAGTGGGAAAATTGAAAAAATTGACCGTCAAGAACCGGGAAATGACCGGGAATTTGAAATCGTCCGCCGAATCGCCACCCTGCTTACCTCGCAGTCTCATTGCATAGTATAATATTTTATCTTGAAAAGTATGGAGGGTATGAATAATATCAGTCAGTGGATCGTTTTCTTGATTTTTTATGATGATTTGCATGACCCGACCTAAAAACCTGCAGCAGAAAACTTTTCTTCCGTTTGTGCTGTAAAATTTCATTTTTTGTCCTTATACAATTGCCATTCAGATGTCTTCACAATATTTCGTCAATGCGTTTATACAAATGAACCACGTTATAATTTAGTTAAACTACGTACGAGCTTTTTTATGTAGGAGAGGCTTATTATACTTTCTACAAAAATTGGTCTAATTTAGTCAATAGGGATTATTATACTTATGAATGATAACTTTTCATTTTCCGAAGTATGTCTGAAATATTTTACTCTAAACTGAATATTATACAGAAGCTGTGAAAATCCTTCTTTCAACTACAAATCGATATTCAATGCCTGAAGGGATGAAATTTGTATTCCTTGCATCCAATGTCCTATCCGCTATCAGCTTACATTTCTTGACTCAATATTATACAACATATTTCGTGTTTAAAGCAATTGATAATTTAACTGAAGAAAGGAACTTTTAACAACCGCAACTTTTGGGGAAAAAAATTTCGTCTACAATTTTATTGTTCTAGCATGGCTACGTTGGCACATTTTTGTTTGCTTCAGATCTTGAAAGTCATGTTGAAAAATTTCCAGCATCAAGTACAACGGTGTCTTCTCATGTTTTTAAAAAATCACGATCTGTATCTGGTTATGGAAATCACTCTCATATTGTCAGAGATTTGAAATTCTAAAAGAGATTAACATTATTTTTTATTAAAATGATTTCCTTCACAGTGAAATGCAAAATCGTGTAGCTCATGAAGCAAGATCAGATAAGCAACATGCAAATATTCTAGACTCTCTAGACTCGGGGAGAGTACGTGTTGTAGTACGAGTGAGTATTATGGTACATCGAAAATGCAACTATAAATGTTCCTTTTTCTGTTGAAAGGGTGATGTAGACTTGTCACTAGACCTGCAGTAGCAAGAGGAGAAAGAAAAATAACCATAAAGCAAGGGTCAGGGTGACCGTGCAATGTTATCTCCCATGACCGCCATTTCCTTCTTCTATGGTCTCTATTCCAAATGGCGAGTGTTAGTGCGGAGTCTGCGAGCTACTGCAATATTAGCTATTCCAAAGGCGTCTGAACAGCCCAGCATCCCTCGTACTATTGCCATAGCCATAGCTGTCCTTGGCTCCCAGGGCGCGGCTCCTGCTTCTCTCACTCTTCCTCTTCCTCCTCCTTTTTCTTTTTCTCTTTCTCTTTCTGCACCAGGTTCCACCATGTTTCTCCTCTTTTTTCTACCTAAAGCATTTTGTCAAGTCTCCCGAAGCTCTCAATGCAAGGAGCAGTTCTTGTGCGAGGAAAAGAGGATCGTTTGTCAAGGAGACTAAGGCCTGACGACCACCAGAAATCGTGTATTTATTCCTAAGTAGATTTCTCGTCTGCAGATACCTTAATTCTTTTTTTTTTTGTAAGAAAAATATTTTTGATTTAAGTGGCCACTTTATCAGAAAAATGTTTTTTTGCAGTCGGAGGCATCTTATGGAGTGTGTCGTGAAATCCTAAAATAGAAGAATTAAACATAAACAGTTATTCCCAAACATTGATATTTTGGTTCTTTTGAAGTCGAAGACCAAGCAAAAACATTCTTTTCTCAATCAATTTTGTTGCTCAAATGAGCCTTTGTGAGACGCCTGACAGAAGTGATAAGTTTCATTCACGCACGTGTACGAACCACGAATCTCAAGAAGAGCGCATGCCGCTGTACAGTTATGAGTCTCATTGTGAGTGGTAGGAGTAAAGGATGGTGAGAAAGAGAGGGGTGAGAGATAGAGAGGGTGGAAGCCTTAACCTTACCCTGTTCCGTGAGTTCACATCATGCCATAAGAAGTTATAACTTCAAGAAATTATTTTCATACGCGGTAACAGGTTTCCGCTGCGCGCGCAGATAGGAGACGTAAATTATTTTTCCAATATAATTACTTCAATGTAGAAGATTGAGAAAGGCGACCCTAAAAACATATTTGCCGCAGTGGACATGCAATATTTATTTTTTGTATACCTGTGTGATTACATTGAAATTTATATGCAGATTTTGAACTCTTTTCATTATTTTTTTGATTCAACGATTTTTGTCCCGAAATGTGTGATTCGTGTCCAATAAAGTAATAGCTTCGTCTGCTGAGATCTCTGAATAACATTCATTTGAATAGAAATATCTTCCTTTCTGTAAAAAAATTATTGACTTTATCGGGAATTTTTTGTTCGGTTTTGTGGCTCTGCGTGAGAGGAATTCTTCTGAATAGTCCTTTTTTAATGAACATTGTACTTTTTTCAAGAGTTCTTCTGTGATTTCATCGGTTATACCTGATATTGAATCACAAAATATTTAATCAGTAATGGAATGAATATAGAATAATTAATATCTGTTTCTATTTCTGGATTTATGTTCGAGCAGAAATGAATTTATAAAAAATGTATATTTTAAAAGCAATGCTTGTTGAAAAGTTTTCGCAACTAGAATTCCTTTAAAACCTACACGGGGAAAAATTTGCTCAACCTCTCTGATATCAGTATAAACGATTTTACTTACGTTCATTTAACGCGATATTAAGGAACAATTTACGACAGCAAAGTCGAGCGACTTGTTTATTCATGACTTTAATTTAATTCGAGTAGAGGGAAGAAATAAATCTGTCTTTGGAGATACGATGAAAGAGAAATACGACGACGAGAAAATGAGGACTTGAAACCCCAAACTTAACAATGGAAATGAAAATAACAGGACGGACGAGTCGCGTTGATAAAAACAACACTCTAAAGTGAAATTCTTTCCCGTTTTTTTCATTGAGAATTCTGGTTTTTACAAGCTGAGCAAAAAATCTAATTGCGCCTCAGGTCCATTCCCTGTCAGTGGTCTGCGTATCGCGTCCTCGAGAAGCAAGGCAGGAAAACGACGGGGAAAAGGTGCGCTAATAGCGAAACTTTCTGCGACTGGTCGAGGTCGAGGCTGCATGTTAATTTAGTCGCGAAAATCTTTTTTTCACCTTTTTTATTCACATATAGACGAAAAGTTACGTCGTGATCGCGGCGTTAAAATTAATTAAGGACCGGACGCTCTTAACGGACTAATGAAAATATATTGTCCGTCCCGCGCGAAAGCGCGTCAAGCTTCCGGAGCGCGCAAATTCTCTTTTTTTCCCAAAGAAATCGACCGGAAAAAGTCTACTGCTGCGAATTTCCGCTTTCCGGAATCCCGACTGCCATCATAATTTTTCCACCAATTTATACGAATTTTAAAAATGAAGATTAATCTCCTTAATGAAGATATTTCAAAGTTTAAAAGAAGCTTAGTCTGTTCATTCAGAATTGTGAATTATTCGCCTCTTATTATTAAAAGTTTTTGTGTTCAGAAAACGGCAGATAATTTTGTGTGAAATTTGGAGAGAAGAATTCATATTGAATTCGAAATTGTTATCGTTACAAACGTGATTGTTCAAATTGAAAATTTTATAAATTAGACTGTCTTGATTAATTTTCGAATCAAGTGGGGTATTTCCAATTTCAACAATAACGATGGCTCATAAATGGAAGTTCTTGTATTGTGTGTGTTTCTTTAAAATTATTTACCACCATTAATATTTCCAATCAAACCTTTCTTACTTTCGTATGTACAATTTCAATATTTACAACACTAGGTTCCATTTTATTAATTCAAAAAAGTAAATTCGTATGTTCCATGTACTGAAATTTTATCCTAAAGGAACGTTTTCCACAACATTGAATAATAACCTGCTACGAACTGCTCATTCGGAAATGTTCTGCCATTTTTTTCCGGATAATATATCCATAACGGTGCAATAACCGCAAACCAAACATTAGTTGTTTATTTGCATTTTCGAGGCGAATATTATTATTGTTCGCAGGACTTGGAGACCTGGTATTATTCGACATAAAGAAGGACTTTTTATTGAGAATAATTTGATTTATGATGAATTCCTGTCCAGTTTGCTCTTTTATTCATCAAAAGAATTCTTGTGATTCCTCTTCTATTATCTTTCCAAGAGTCTTCTGGGCGATTGGTTAAGGAATTCAGGTGCTTTTCATCAACGTTTTTATTTGTAAATTAAGTTTATCGTTCAGAACAGACCCAACTATGAAGAGACTAGCATTTTTAAACAAAGAGTAATGAAAAATTATTCGGGGGAATAAATATTTAATAAAGTTTGAAGAATCTGTTCATGTAAAATTGAAGCGTTAAAAGTGCTTCCTGAGGAAAAAAACATTTAATGGAGTCTGTAACAGGGTGGAGACTTGACTGGGAAACCGGGGAAGACTGGGAATTTTATTGACCAGGAAAAAACCGCGAAATGACCAGGAATTCAATCAAAAAACCGACGATTCACTTAACTTAACTTAGAAAATTGAAATTTTCACCGTATAAATGCAAGAAAAAATACCTTTTCTTATAAATTAAAAAGAAGTCTTATCATTTGATTTAAAGTATATAACGTTCCTCTAGTCTGATCCTAAAGCTTTTTAAATATATCTATACTTCATGAGAGAAAGAATTTTCACATTTTTCCATTATAAGAAAAACCTTTTGCAAATTTGTTGCTCTGTGACATTCGTCACAATTTCAATGTCCCCTCTTCTCAATTTTAAATGAAGAAGGTACTTCTTGTTTGAGGTGCATTATTTTAATTCGAAATTCACGTCTGGTTCATGGAAAATTCACCTCTTTTGTAGAAAATTATTCTTTATGGTAAAAAATTCATTTTTTTGCATAAAATAAATCGATTCCAATTGAAGATTCTTAATTTTTCCTGGAAATTCTTCAGTTTGGTCGAAAATTAATTTCATCAAGTGAAAATTTAACTCTTTCATTTTGGAAAATGAAGAAATCTAGGATTTGGTCAAACATCTTCTAATATACCCATTGAAATTAAAAAAAAACAAGTATACAAGTACAAGTACAAGTACAATAACAAGTACAACTATTGTGTTAAAACATTCTATTTTTTGGTAGGAAATTAATCTTTATATTTGGAAATTAATCTCCTTCTTTGAATATTCACCTTCATGTTTGAAAATTGAAGTACTCCAGTTAATTATTTATCATTTCGGTTGAAAATCCATCTTCTTTGTTTGAAATTGAACTGTTCCAGTTGAAGATTCAGATTTTTATTTGGAAATTCATCACTGTTTGAAGAAGGAACCATCTTGGTGGAAAATTTGAGTATTCTTTTCAAAACTAATTTATTTTGCAATGTTTGATCTGTTGTGTTAAAGAATATTTAGAATGAACGTCATGAATAAAAATAATCATAAATAATTGGCGATAATCGTAAATATGTTACTTTTAGTTAGCCGAGAAAATTAGAAAACTTGACCCAGAAAAACCGGGAAATATCCGGTAATTTGAAATTGTCAGCCAAATCGCCTCCCTGGTTTTGAAAATATTCATAAGTGTTCTCTTATTGGTGCTTGTTTACATTTGGATCAAATAAATATTTCAAGAATTGTCCACGAAATTGTTCACTCCCGCGAAATTCCCGGTTTCGAAATTTTTTCAAGTTTTCGTACCGATTTACCAAATTCCAGGTCATTTCAAAGCTTTTTAGGTTTCCTGGACAAATTGCCATTATGAGAATGTTGAATATTAATAATTATTAATTTTGATGTTATGGTTTTGACCACGCATATATAGTAATATTATATAAATATTGTTTTTTCAAAGTTATCAAAAAATTACTTTCTATTTCCGCTGGGATTCGAACGCAGGTCCTACAGATTTCCGGTCTGATCCTCTAACCCACTAAGCTGCGGAGAGTGCAAAATTCATTTTTCACAACCCCCTACCAGCCAATTCCGAAGAAATTGTTACACTTGTAAGATTTTTCACTCTTCACTGATGTTACAGTTTTGACCAGGCATATATAGTAATATTATTATGTTCATGTTTTTGTCTACTGGTCTTATCAATATTCAAATAATTAAATATTAGAAATTTTGTTTTCAAAGTTGTGAGATCTTACAAGTTTAACAATTGCGTCGGAATTGGCTTGTAGGGGGTTGTGAAAAATGAATCTTGCACTCTCCATAGCTTAGTGGGTTAGAGCATCAGACCGGAAATCTGTAGGGCCTGGGTTCAAATCCCAGCGGAGCTAGAGAGTCCTTTTTTCGCAACGTTGAAAAAACAATATTTAAATAATTAATTATTTAAATATTGATAAGACCTTGTAGTTGACAAAAACATTAACATCGTAATATTATATATTGTTGAATAATAATATTGATTTCATATTGAAACTTTCATAAACTAAACTTTCATGTGAGAGCAGTATTTTTTTCACTTTTGAAAAAATTAAATGTGACAGACAGGGCTGTGTTTACTTTGAGTTCTCGGTGAATGCAATATATCTCTGATATAGGGTTTTCCGTGCTAAATCGATCGTTATGGTCACCGCATGCGATTTAACTCTGTCTACATGTGATCAGATTCTCGCCTATCTACCGCGCACAGTTCCGAGGGTGGCTGTCAGTCTTTCCTTTACCGTCTACCTCCCCCAGTAACCCACGATTTTCTCCCTCTCCCCTCTCCCGCTTTTTCAGACAAATAAGGGTGTTAGAGCACACATGTGCAAATTACAGTGTTGTTTGTTCTCTCGTCCTTCCGACTGGCGCGATATCGAACCGGCTGATGAGGCTGAAGGAGTTTTACAAACCATGAGAATTTCTCATTTCGAACTGAACTATACTCTCCTCTTGCTGGTCTTGGTCCTGGTTCTGGTCCTGGGAAAAGCACGTCTGTGAAAAATCAGACGGTGGATGGAGAAGGAAAAAAAGGGATAAATACCGAGACTGTGTACAGCAGCAGAATCTTCCCGTAACAAGGGTCGTATCTCGCATTTCTGTCTCCGATTTCCCTCCCACTAGAGTACCCCGAACGGGGGGTTTGGAATTTTTTTAATTGTCCCGAATAATTCTGAGAATGAGAGCACTGGTCGAAAAATAAGGGCAGAAGGAATAATAAAGATTCAACCCCTTTGCTCGCTTGTCAGAGCTCATTTATGGTGCACTGGGAAATAATACAGGCATTCCAGAAAGAGATTATTGAAGGGGTTGGATGCAAGTTTGAGGAACTAAATTTTTAATTATTAAAGTACTTCAGTCTCAGCTCTACTATAAATTTATAATAGTCTTATTTTCATGCAGAAAAGAAGAGCTATATATCCTTTTTATTTGAGTATGATTCTACGGAAGAGGAAGTCGCCATGTGAAAATATTTTATGAAGAGCGTTTCGGAGAAATTCTGCATAGAAATTCCAGGAGCATTGTGATAAAAGTTCCACGAAATGATAATAAGTTATACTTGTAAAGGTATATAGAGAACTTTAAATAATTTCCGACATATTTGCAAATAGCACTTCATTTTTACGATTATAAATGACTTTACTATTTTTGAATATCATTTTTTGTAATAAGTTGAGTTTGTCAGTGTTTTGGAACATAATTGGTTAAAATATCTAACAATATATCTTATTTCTATAAAATAATTGTTCTTTATATGTAACTCACACTACTATAAGGATTTCATGTAACACTGAATCAAAAATCTCATTTAAGTGATTTATTTTCAATCTGATACGAAACATTTGCAACACGTGAGCCATTTCGGATCATGTGTGGTAAATTATTGAAATCGCACATTGGTGCAGGATGCATCCTGTGCATCGGGTGAATACGTATTCACTCGCAGATATACTGTTGTGGTTTTGGAGGTAATATCTACCTTTGGAAATAATCGTATTAATTTCCTAGACATTTATCCAGAAATTCATTCGAATCATTACAGTTTTATTAAAGAAACTCATCTTTCTCGATTTTGTCTCCTTTTTTCATTTTCAAAAGAATTCTAAATTTCTAGATCTATGAATCTTTAAATTTAAAAAAAGTGCATGAAATTTCTGAAATTCGCAGAATTGTACAGTTTTGAATTGAAAACGGTCATAGATGGAATAACTTCAGATTAAAGGTGTTCATGATTGAATAATTCAAAATTTGACTCCAAATGTCGATTTTCAAAACGCTTATGATATAATTTACAAAAGAAAGGCCTTTATTACATTTCTGACGTTACAATATCGTATTTTAAATTTTTTCAATTGCATTTTTAGTTTGAACCTTCCAATTTTAGAATTAAAAATTAAAACTAGAGCGCTTAAAAATGAATAATTTTCAACGAAAGCCTTCAATATCCAATATCAGTTAAAGATTCATATTTGCACCATTTTGTAATGAAAGTGTATGGAGTTGAATATTATTTCCATGTCAAATGGCTGTAATGAACAATTCTGATTGAGAATGAAAATACCCATAAACTTGGAATATTGGATCTCTTTTTAAATCTGAATTCATGCAAAAAACGAGTAGGCAATAATTTCTTGGAAAAGTTAATAAAATTGCTCAACGTAAATCCTGAAAAATTGCATTTAAAAGAAATTAAATATAAATATATCAAATATCATACTTTTAAAGCAAAATATACATTTTTTGAATTGGAAGTCTTGATACTGTAGTAATTGTAAGTCTGGAGCTTCTGCTAATAAATAATTTCAAATTTACAGCGATCGAAATTCAGAATATTTAGGACAAAAAAAACGTTCAAAATGCTCTAGAATCGAATAGAAATAGTGAATTTTGATGTGAAAAGCGTTCAAAATTGAATAATTTTTTCATACAAAATGTAACCGTTGAAAAATAAATATCTATAATGTTATTCTATAAAATGATCACAATTGTATTATTTTAAATTGAAGATGTGAATCCATAGAATAATTCCAGATTTAAAGTATATTAAAAAAGTTTATGATTAAATAACTGCAAGTTTGGCAAACGAGAGGCATTCTTGATGTTAGAATACCATATTCATAATATAAGTTTAATTGTTTATAATTGCCAGTTGTTTCTACATCCAAATTTTTCGGAATTATAAAATTTTTATTTTAAACCTTGTCGAACACTTCTGAGTTTGAGCGTAATAAAATCAATACGTAAGCCATTTTATATCAAAAGGATATAAATTCAAATATTATTTCCATATATTGGATTGCTTTGATAAAAAATTCTGATTGTGACTGAAAAATATTCACAAAAATGAAATATTGAATACCTGTTGAAATTTGATACTTTATGGAAAAATGATCAGACAATAATTACTTGGAAAAGTTATTGAAATTTGAAATTTGCAACGTTAATCCCTATAAATTGCATTAAAAAAATAAAATTGTTCGAAATTGTACAGTTCAGTATTGAGAGCATAAAATAAATTTTAATTAAGAACTTGTCCAATCTCATGCTCTCGAATCAAAATATTGATAATAAAAATGCCTTTACACTTAAGAAATTATAAGTTCAAAGCTGCAATTAAATGAATTGAAATTTACAGTATTTGTAACATAACAATATTCAAAATAAAAAAGTTACAAATGCTTGAGAATCGAATAGAAATAATAAATACTGATGTAAAAAACGTACAAAATGGAATAATTTTAGTATGAAAAATTATGGAGTTAAAAAATGAATATCTACAAAAAAATTTTGTAAAATGCTCAGAATTGTGCAATTTCAAATTAAAAACCGTAATGAGTAGAATGGTTCTAGATTGAAAGAGTTCATGATTGAATAACTCCAAATTTGCCCAAAAGAGTTAAATTTGTAACCTTTAGAGCTTCTGATATGGTTCAATTTACAAACAAAAGCCTTTAATTACATTTTTGATGTCAGAATATCATCATATCCCTTACATTTTCAATTCAGTTGTTTGAGATTGCCTGTGGCTTCTGAATTTTAATTCTCCGGAATCGTAGATTAACAAATTGGAAGTCTAACACTAAAATTTTGAATTGAAAAGTTTGCCAATCTAATACATTCAAATTCGAAAATTAATCATAAAAATTGGAGACGGAATTATTAGTTTGAAGCTTTTGCATTCAAATAAATTGAAATCAACAGCATTTAGAATTACACTATCTAGATTAAAAAACGAGAATTCAAGAAATATAAATGATAATAAAATGGAATTCAGATTAACTTGAATATTATTTTATTGATGAAAAAATTTATATGGAAATAAATAAAAAACATCTAAAATGCTTCAGAATTGAGTAGGTAAAGTAAATGTTGTTCAAGGCGTTCGAAATTGAATAATTTTAGGTAATTTTGAGATTAAGTTTTTTTTAAATATTGCAAATAAAATATTTCCAAACATAAATCGTTCAAAAATGGATGACTTGGATTAAAAATCAAAGAATTTACAATAAAAGTCTTTCAAGGTAGATACCTATAATCCAAAATTTTATTCAAATTCTGGTGAATCTTGAATGAGGTTAGGTTCTCATGAAAATTCATTTTTCTCAAGAAATTGAAATATCTTTTGGGTATACAAGGTAAATGGGGGTTTTCCTTTTCTGACATTTCATGGGAATCATGAGCCGAAAATTTGTCTTATAGTGAGCGAGCACGCGCCACTCACTTATGGAACAAAAGTGGGATGATTGTAGAGTTGTAGACACTGCTGGGGTTATAATGGAAAATGTCTCGAGCACGAAAACGAACGTCATATTGCCATTGCCCTTTGGCTAGATTCATGGCTCGTTTCACCCTCGACGCTACTGAGATTTCTGGACGTTTACAAATTATTGCTCCGCTAAACTAGGGGACTCGGACAGCCCGCGGGAGCTTCCTTTTCAGTTATAAATCCGGGAATAAAGTACGGCTGTGTGGGATCCTTCCTTTCTTGTAAAAACTCTCACGTGAACCATCGCATCGCGAAAATATTCCTTCCCTCTCTGCGCTTACTCTTAGGAGAGTAAGCGCGTATCTCTATGGGAGATACGGAAATGTAAAAGTTATAATACACGATTCACTCCTATTTCTGTTCCAAATCCACCATCTGCAATATTTCATGATTTTCAAAACGCTGGGAAACTGTATGGAATGCCTTTTTCAATGTATATTACATTCATACAAGTGGAATCTCCGGAATCTATCTTTACTGGAATGTCTCAAAATGTAATGAAATCCAAACCAAAAAGCTGCTATAACGCATTCCACTGATT
The DNA here is from genome assembly GCA_011762715.2 of Neuroterus valhalla. Classification (NCBI taxonomy): domain Eukaryota; kingdom Metazoa; phylum Arthropoda; class Insecta; order Hymenoptera; family Cynipidae; genus Neuroterus; species Neuroterus valhalla. The sequence continues at coordinate 4,201 of WSXT02172953.1, read as the reverse complement.
ACAGATATTCGGTTTAAATCCATTTTCATGGAATCTAACGAAACTCGGCAGGTAGAGCGACTAATGACATTTAAGCCCATTAGAATTTGTCCTCGTGAGGAATCCTTTGAGCTTGTAAAAAATTAACATGCTTCTTTTTGATGTGGAATCCACTTTATTAATTCCATTGAAACCGACACAAATTGTATTTACTTTGGACAAAGTCCCTTTCTTCAGTTAAGAGGAGAATAGTCTATCTCTGGTTTTTTTTTCAAGATTGGGTAAATGCTGTTATTATTCCGTTCTCTATGAGATTTGAAAAGACATTCTTTCACCACTTGCGAATAACCTGGAAACCTGGAAATTAAGTCTTGGAATTTTGAAAAAGAGACTGGGAATTTTTATTATTGACATTGCTTTCTGAAGTTTCAATCATTGTTGTAGTATTTTTTCTTTTGTTTATTTGACAATTTTATGAACTTTTAACTAATTGATCGAATTCCTTAACAAACAAGATCAAGCTTTAACAAAAGACTGTTGCATTTCGAAACAAAATGTTGAACTTCTAAATCAAAAAGTAGATTTTTCCAGAAGACAGTTGAACTCTCAATCCATAACAGCGTATTTCCTATTCAGAATGAAAGACGAATCTTCTAGAAAATGTCAATTGTTCGACCAGAAAACATGACTTTTTGATGATAAAGTTCACGTTTCAAATAAGTAGTTTAATTTCCAATATATATTTTTACTGAAATAGATTCATTTTTAACCAAGCAGTTAAAAAGATGAAATCTCAAGAAAACAGTTCGATTTTTTACCAAAATGAGGAAATTTTCAAAATATTATTTTTAAAAAAATTTATTTTCTACTGAATGGTTCAACTTGTTAATTTTTTGCGATTTTTTGTCTAGAATCCGAATCCGTGGTCAAAAATGTTCCATCACGTCAGGATTGTGAGATATGTATTTGAGTTTATGTACTCCAAAAATGCTTTTTTTTGCTATTCTAGAGGTTATGTACAGGGCGTACAAAAATAAATGAATCGCTAACTAAAACAGAATCATTTTCAATTAAGAAGCTAGAAAGGATGAATTTCTACATTTCTAGAAAATACTTAAATTTTCTATCAAAATAAGAGAATTTCCAACCTATTTTTTGACCAAAAAGTTAAATTTTTACTAAATGATTCAACTTCAAATGGTTGGTCCGATTTTTGACAAAATAGTTTATTTTTCAACCAAAAAGTGTTCTTTCCACGAACAAGATATAGATCTTAAGCTTGAAAAAAATTTCAACAGAATAGTTCAATCTCTAACCAAATATATAATAGAATTTGTAACCAAAAGAAATGAATTCTGAACCAAACATATAATATATTGCACTTCCCAATCAAATCATCTCTATGGTAGAAAATTCTCTTCCTTTTTGGTTCAAAGTTAATTTTTCCAAAATTAATTGTAATTATTATTTTAAGAATTTATTTTTTCGACTGAAAATTGAAAAATTCAATTTTGGTTTGACCATCTTCTTTTCTAATTGGAAATTGATCTATTTGATTGAAAATTAATGTCGTTTGGTGCAAAGTTATTCTTTTTGTATACAATAAGAAACTTTTATTCAATGAATGCTTAGTTTATTTATATCCGTGTATGCAACGTTTATGGTGAACGAAAAAATCAAAATTCTTACCTAAAATCTTAAATATGGATTTTGTAGATTCTGAAGCCAAATAACTGTAAAAAAAAGTTTCACTTCCATAACTCCCGGGGAAAGCAGTCGATTTCAACCCCTAAGTATCAAAAATTGATTGAAAATTTCAAAATGGTTTCAAGACTTTTTTCCTGAAATCTTGAAACTTAATTTTGTAGTTTTCCATGGTAAATTATTGCAAAAAAAGTTTCATTCCCCTATTTGCTGGGGAACTCTTGTCATCTTCAACACCCGGAAATCCTAAAAGTAAAAAAAAATGTTAAACGTGTCCGAAAATTCTCACCTAAGATCTTGAACACGAAATTTATAAATTTTTATGGTAAATAATTGCATGAAAAGTTTCATCCCCCTATCTGCTGGTGAAGTCTGTCAATTCCAACCCCTAAGTATAAAAAATCAATTAAAAATTCTAAAAAGGTTTCAAAGCTTCTTCCCTAAAGTCTTAAACATGAATTCAGTAGTTTTTGATGGTAAATAATTGCAAAGCTTTATGTCTAAAATCTTAAACCAGAAATTTGTAGATTTTGATGATAAACAATGGCAAAAAAAGTTTCATCCCCCTAGCTGCTGAGGAAAGCAATCATTTTCAACCCCTAATTATTTATTGTTTTCCCCGACAGCTAGGGTGATGAAACTTTTTTTTTACAGTTATTCACCATCAAAATCTACAAACTTTTGTGTTTAAGATTTTAGGTTAGAAGCTTCGAACACGTCTTAGAATTTTTAAATAGATTTTTGAAATTTTTTGAGGTTTAAAATGACAGCCTTTCTCAGCAGATACGGGGATGAAACTTTTTTTGCAATTGTTTACTATCAAAATCTTTTAAATCCATGTTAAATATTTCAGGTAATAAGATTTAATATCATTTTGGAACTTTTCATCGATTTTTGACATTTAGGGGTTGAAATTGATTGCTTCCCCCGGCAGCTAGTGGATGAAACTTTTTTTACAGTTATTTGGCATTAAAATCTACTGAATTCATGCCTTAGATTTTAGGTAAGAACATTTCCAATTTTTCGTTTACCATAAACGTTGCAAACTTCAGTTTCATCTAACCGTCCGATGCTCTGAAATTGATTCAGGTTCAAAATTTTCATTGGAATTCTTGAAAAAAATAGTCATCAAAAATTGTTTTATAGTTGACCTGGAAAACGAGGAAATGTCATGGAAATCTGAAAACCGATTTCTGTAACACCCTGATTTGCCATAACTGTATAGATTCACATCGAGATAAACATTGCTATAATTTTTCGCAGCAGGATCTAAATTGTGATAGCCCCTTTTGAGATGCGTAGCTCGCAAGCAGCGAGAGCCAAAAATCTCGTTGACACCGCGAAAGGTCCATTTGACCCATAACAGCAAATGAATACGAATGTGGTGGATGATCTGGTTTCGAATGGCTGGATGCAGCAATCCACTTGAAGCTCGACGTCTATCTAGCGTAGGTCGGCGGCGAATAAAGAATAAAGAGGGGCTCTTGGGAATTCTGATTTCGGTATACCTGCCTGCTTTACATCTTCAGACAAGCCGGCATAGTATTCCTCCTATCCAGCTTTAGCTGCCGAGAGTCGTTTAGGAATCTGGCAAAGAAATCTCATGACGCGACGTCGGGAACGAGTTGAACAGCAATTACGAGGCCATTTTTATTTATGAAGACAAGTCTTCCTCGTCGTTCATTTAAAAGTCGAATTCTATTCCATTTTGTTTCGTATGGGCTATTGGCGGCTTTTATGAACCCTTTTTTAGTTTTCATCAGAAGTCTCATAGAGATAGGTAGAAGTGCGGCTCTGCAATTATTGAGGCCTCGTCAAAGACCCAGGATTGTAGGTCTCTAAAGACTTTTTGAAGAAAAATGCGAATAATTGATTTTCTCCTTTGCTTTCTCACTGTTTCACTATTTTGAATTTTGATAAAATTGGAACTTTTAAAATTGTGTTTTCAATAAAATACTTGAAAATTTATTATTTTGATTTGAAAGCGTTCGTATTAATGATCAAACTTGAAATTGAATAATTTGTAAATATGTGAATTCTTCAAGAATATAGAATTTTGTTCTAAATGTAAAGCCTCTGAATTTATTGAATTTATAGTGTCGACTGACAAGGAAAGTCTTTCAAGTGTACCTCGCCGATTTGATTCTCTCTTAAATATGTTGAAGTACTCGAAAAACTAAGCGACACATTTTTTCTTATCTGCGGAAAAATACTTGAAGGGGGTGAAACAGCCCCTCGAAAATAGGGGTCGCAAATGTCGATCTTATAGTATTGTGTATAAAAACTAAATTGATTTCGATCAAACCTACTAGAAAAGGTTTCTCGCGATGAGAGATGAATAACGTAATTTCCTCCAAAAAAAAAAAAAATATGTATTGAGGGAGTAAGCCACCACTACATATTAATAAGGTTGTGCTTAAAATTTTTAAATTCAATAGAAAAATTTGTTTAAATATATATTTTACAGTTGAGGCAAAAATAAAGTCTGCCTGTTTCGCAAAATTTTTTTTTCTTAAAT
>WSXT02172942.1:0-22497 GCA_011762715.2 Neuroterus valhalla | reverse complement strand
CTCATCAGAGGAGGTATTAAATTTGGGTTAAAATTTGACCCCCCCCCCCTCCCCGTATTTGTCAAATGTCCACGTTTTGAGACCCCATGAACCCGAAAAACAGGTTTTTACGAATGTGTCTGCCTGTACGTATCTATGTATGTCTGTATACATGTATGTCTATCTTTTAGCATGATAACTTTCGAAAAAAATAATTTATTTGATTGGCCTATGGTCCGCTCTTTCAGTGTCAGAATAAAGGTCAAGTTCGTTAACAAGTTATTTTGGAAAAAAATTCAAAAAGTTAGAGCATTCAAAAATTTGTTTAGACAATTTTTTCAAGACTCGAAAAGTGTATGTACACCTTCCGGTAGTGAGTAATAAGTGGAACAATTTATCTCCATGGCTTTTTTTGATAAAAACAAAATTTTCAGAGCTATATTATTTTCAAAATTCAAAAATAATAACAAAAATGAGAATTTTTAGCTAAACAACGGAAGACATGAAAAAAAAGATATAGGAGAAAGAAATGTTTCTTTTGGGAGCCCTATAAGATGGTCTTCACAACTTTTTGAATTTTCATTAAACATCGAAAAATCAAATTTTGGTCGCACAAAAAATGATGAAAAAGAGAAAGTTTAATTTTTTGGTCAAACTATGCAAGGTACGGGAAAATATAAATGAACGGGAATTGTGCACCAAAAAAAAGATCTACAAATTTTCTAAAATTTACTTTTTGATAGGACAAGTAGTTCTTACTTTATTAAAAAATTCCATATTAAAAAGGGAGGAAATCTGCCCGCTGCGCGGGCACGGTCTCATGGCTCGCTACGCGCGCGGCTCGCTTCGCTCGCAAGTTTGAGCGCGCGTCATTCGGATCTCGCGCTTCGCACTCGGCTTCTTACGTGCTTGAGTCAGTTCACAGTGTAATGCATAAACAGTGTTGCAAGTATTGCAATAATATTCAAAACCTATACTTCTATAAAGATTATTGAAATTTTTTTATAAAAATTTTTCTAAAATCAATTTCACTCAAGGATCTACTGGCCTTAAGGAACTCATTCCCATTAAAATACTCGCTACCGATCTTCCCATCTCGCATAGTTTGGCTAGCGAATAGAATTTTTCATTGTTTCAAACGCGTTGTCACGATTAAAGAAAAAAATATACGTGTTATTGGAAGATAATTCATATGAAACTTGTAGACCGTTCCAAGATGAACAATTTTTCCATTCAATATCTCTTCTTGTCTCTCATTATTCGGCTGGAAAATGGAATTTTTTATTTTTGCAAGTGTGTTGTCGCGATTTGAACGAAAACTATTCGCCTTATCGAAAAATAATCAATAGTAAATTTGCAGATTTTTTTATGTTTAAAAATTTTGGTCATTTTTATTTTTTCTGTATTTGGCATAGTTTTGCCGAAAAATGAAAATGAAAAATTTGTAGATCTTTTTTGTATTTCGTATTTTTCATTTTTCAAAAGGCTATTTCGATGGATAAAAGCACAACCATTGGTAAAAAATGGCTGGTTAACGAACTCGTCTTTTCTTTTTCGGCCTCAAAAAAGTTTGCCAAAACACAATGCAATAGGATCATTCTTCCGAAAGTTATCAAGTTCACAGATTAGAGACAGACAGACACACAGAAAGACACCTTCGTAACATCGTTTTTTCTGACTTAGGGGCCTCTCAACATGGAGATTTCTTTATATCCGCGAAAGTCAATTTTCGCATCAAACCAATACCTTCTCATTCATGATGAGAATGTAAAAATTGAACATTCGGACGATTGTCACAAGCTTAGGAAAAAACAAATAGACACAAGTCCTTTAACAGGAATATATCTTTAAATGTGTTATCAATGTTCTTTCAACAAAATATGTGGTTTTCATTTCAATCAGGAAAAATAACTATAAAAATGAAATTATAAACTTTTAGAAAAAATGACAAAGGCTAAGGCAGAGGATTAATAGAGAACAGTTGTTCACGCGAAAAAGATCTATGAATTTATCATCGTTTTTCCGATTGGACACGTGGTTTTTGTTTCAATCGTAAAAAATAAAATAAAAAATTAAACACAATTGAATTTCTAGAAAAACTTCATAACATGAAAAAAATTAGGCAGCAAAACTCCTCTAGGACTTCGGACAAATATCTGATCGATTGCGAAGCACGAGACGCAAGATGAGAATGTATTCGTCAAAGCCGAAGAAGCTTTATCAAAAGAGAATTCACAATCATAAAATTAAAGTAGTCAACATTTTACTGTCGAGTTTCAAAAGCTCTGTATAAAAATGTAGGGAAGTACAAAGACCGAGCGCGAAGCGCGAGATCCAATAGACCCAATGAGAATGTGCCACTGGTCTTATATTATAATACTTGAAAAATCGATTTTTCATTTATTGATTTTAAAAGATGTGAAAAATGACTTACGGATTCTGCTATGATTTAGTAATAATTCGACATGGTTCACGTGCAGAAATATTTTTTTAAATTGTCTTGCATTACAGAAAAAACTTGCTATCTATTGTGATGAAACGTAGTTCATTATTATTAACACTCTTGACCGTCAAGGTCACAATATTGCCTGAAAACCATGCATGTCGCCACAAAAACTAGTAACTTTATTTAAAATGTTAATAATCCCATGTGTATTCATGTTTCCATAAAAATGGCACGAAACGTAATAGTTTTTACATCTTTCATGATGTTTATTTCCTGAAAGTCCTTTATGGCAAGTGCACCTACACACTCGTTTGGCCCTGAAATCATATTCCGCCTACGTTTCGCTACCGATCATGGATCAAGTTTGTCGTGTTTATTCCCCCCTCCTATTTTTATAGAATTCTTTGGAGAATATTTTGTTTTTATCACAAACAGGCATTGCGCGCTTCTGACGGATTCGCATACAGACCCACGCGGTTCGCTTGATATGGATCGCTTCGTGCATCCTGGAGCCTTGTTTTATAAAAATGGCACTTGCGTCACTCTGTTGTCTCGAAAATATACAGGTGCGATTTTTTTTTTCTAATTCCGTCTCGATTTTTATAATTGTTTAATGAAATCGTTATTTCTGCAGTCACATCGTATATTTTTGTTTGCGACTCGAAATTATAAAAATAAGGCATTTTCAATTTATTATTTCAAATTTCAATTTATTATTTTCAATTTATTATTTATTTAGATCATTTTCAATTTTTTGATGCTATTAAAATTAGATTGAGCGATTTTTAACTTGTCCTAGAATGAATGTGTCTTTAGGTGTGAACTTCATAATAACTTGAAAATCACGTCATTTATGTGTAAATATGTTTAATTGTGTACACATTACGTATATTATAGCACAGGAATTCCTCGTTAAAAATCATGCGAGGGTATCAACTGCGGTGTTTTAGTATTTCCAGGCTATGCTGTTTAATTTTCTACTCAATTTTTACATTCTCATCATAATCAGAAGGTATTGGTTTTATGTGGAAATCGACTTTCGCGGAATTTATGAAATCTCCACGTTTTGAGACCTCCTGATTCCGAAAAAGTAGTTTTTACGTTGGTGTCTGCGTGTCTGTTGTCACCGTTGTCGTCGTCGTCTGTATACTCCGTAACTTTTGAAAGATCAATCCGATTAGATTGCCCTTTGGCACACATTTCGAGGGACCTAAAATACAAGTCAAGTTCGTTAACCAGCTATTTTGATTGGAAAATCTTCTTGTAGTAGGTAAAAAGTGAAATAATTTATCCTCATGATTTTTTTTTGATATAAACAAAATTGTCAGTGGCATTTTAAAAATTCGAAAATATATGCGAAAATGAGGATTTTTAGCCGAACAACGCAAGATATGAAAAAAAGTTTGAAGAAAAATTTTTTTGTCTTTTTGGGAGCCCTCCAAGATGATCTCTACAACTTTCGGTTTTTCTCGAAAAATCGAAAATTCAAATTTTGGTTTTTGCTTCATTTATAAGAAACCATAAAACGAATACATTTCAATCAGGAAAAATAGCTATAAAAATAAAATAATACCTAAAATTTTAGAAAAATGGCTAAGGCTAACACACAAGATTGATAAAGAGTTTTTAATTCAATTGTAAAAAATAAGATTAAAAATTAGAAAATTCAATTTTAGAAAAACTACACAATATGTGAAAAAATTTAGGCAACAAAACCTCTCTACTGCTTCGGACAAACTTTGATCGAGCGCGCAGCACGAGACACGCGATAAGAATGTATTCGTTAAAGCCGGAGAAGCTTCAACAAAAGAGAATTCACACTCATTAAATCAAAGTAGTCGGCATTCCGCTTTTGAGTTTCACAAGAATGTAACGTTCCTATATCTGGTTCTTAAAATATTTAAATGTACTTATCTGTACTTTATGAGAGGAAGATTTTTTATTTTTTCTATCATAAGGAAAACGTTTTCCAAATTTTTCGCTCTGTGAGATTTGCTTAGCTGACTCAAATTTGATAATCGAATTGATGATAGCCCAAACATATAGAAAGAATTATCATATAAAATTAAATAAAAAATGTATTCATCACGTTTCATTTGATTTTCCTCATCTATCTGACTTGGGACAGGGAATTTTAGAAAATAATTATACTTTTTATTTTGGGTCAGAGAGTTGCACATGGAATAGGAAATTTTTCACATGGAACGGGAACAATTCAAACTAATTATAATTAGGATTGAGAAGAGAGGAATCTAAAAAAATCGTTCCTCCAATTCAAGATTCATCACAATTTTAAAGTCTTCTCTTCTCCATTTTAAATAAAGAAAGTATTTCAAGCAGTCTTTAGAGTAGAAGTAGTTCTTCGAAGAATATTTATTTCTGAATTATGATAAAGAACTTGTTTACATTATTCATTGCGAATTCACCTTTTTTTAGTTTAAAAATCGACTACTGGTTTGAAATATAAACTTGTTCGTCGAAAATGAAATTTTTTTTGTTAAAGTTACATTTTTCGATTCAAGATTCACCTATGGTTGAAATTGTAACCACTTCGTCAAAAATCAATTTATCTTTCATTTAGTGAAAATTCAAGTATTTAGTTGAACATTGATTTTTTAATTTGGAAATGAAACTATTTCTTAAAAATTCTTGTACTTCCATGCCTTTTTTGTAGAAAATTAATATTTTTAGTTAAAAATTCATCAGTTTGGTTCAAAATCAAATACTTCAACTGAAAATTTAACTCTTTCGTTTTTGGTGGAAAATTGATCTTTTCTAGTTCAAGATTCGATAATTCGGTGAAAATTGGCCTTTTTGAATTAAAAATTCAATTATTTCGTTGAGACTTTACATATTTTGTTGAGAAATCGATTTTTTGGTAGAAAATTATCTTCTTCTTCGGAAGTTAATATTCTTCTTCAAAAATTTTTCTTTACGGTTAGCAATAATTCAAGTTATACAGTCAAACATTTTTCATTTAGGTCGAAAATTCATCAAGTTGAAAACTCTGATCTTTGGTTTGAAATTAATTTTTTAAGCCACAAATGTCACTATTCCATTCTCGTTTGAAAATTTTCATTCTCATAGTTCAAATTTCATCAATTTGTTAAAAAAGTTGTGTTTTTTGGTTGAAAACTAACTTTTTGTCAAAAAATTGAACCATTCTAGTTAAAGGTTCATCATTTCAGTTGAAAATTTGTTTTTCTTTTTCAAAATTCTACTACTTCAGTTATACATTTACAGTTTTATTTCATTTTTCATCATTTATTGTAAAAATGTAATAATTAGTTCGAAAGTTAGTTCCGTTGTTTGTTAAAAGTTAGTTTTTTTTTGTTGAAATTAGTTTTTTTTTGGTATAAGTAATTTTTCTCAACTGAAAATTAAAAACTCATCAACTCCTTCAGTTAAAGATTCTTTGTTTTAGTATAAAACTCTTATGTTCGGTTTGAAATTGGTTTTTTAAACTTGAAATGTTACTGTTCCATTTTCGGTTGAAAATAAATATTTTTTGACTTAGAGATTCGACTATTTTGTTGAAATATTGTATTTCTCTTTGGGAAATTATTCTTTTTTCTTTCTATTTAAAAATTAATCTTCTTGTTTGAATATTCACATTCATGGTTGAAAATTGAAGTGCCTCCATTTAATTACTCATCTATTTAGTTGAAAATTCATCTTTTTGGTCTGAAATTGAACTATTCTGGTTGAATATTCATAATGTTATTTGAAAATTCTTCACAATGGTTGAAAAATGAACTATTTTCTTTAAAATAAGTTTTTTCTTCGTTATCCGAAATTGAATTTCTTCTGTAAGTTTTACTGTTCTATTTTTTGTGGAAAAATGATTTCTTTTTTGTTGAAAATTTGAGTATTCTTTTCAAAATTAATTTATTTTGCAATGTTTAATTTGTTGTGTTAAAGGATGTTTAGAAAGAACGACATTAAAACAATAAATGTTTGCGTTTTGAGACAAATATGAATATGTTACTTCTATTTGACCTGTAAAAGTGAAGAAGTTGACCGTGAAGAATTTGACCGTGAAGAATTTGACCGTGAAGAACCGGGGATTTGAAATCGTCTGCCGAATCGCCACCCTGAGTGTTTTGTGTGAGGTTTCCAGAACAACTCCAATAATCATGTTATCTGCACCAAAACTATCGCATCAGGGAATAAATGCTCATTCAGAATTTTTTATGGTACGATTTTTAATTGAATTGATTCATAATTCAAGGATTTTGAACTAGAATTCTCAGAAATTTTGCATTTCGATACTATTCATCCGATATGCCGTTTTTTATAGTGCGAAGACAAAAGTGTTGTTAATGATGCATACCGTTTGTCACCGTTCCGTTAACCGAAAGCGTCGTTAGTATGCTAAATTTTAGTCTTCATTCAAAACCATCCAGAGCGTAAGGCTCTTCAGAAAGCTTTTTATTGCAAGTATGAACTTGTTTTATTCTATAAGAAATGACGTGTCTTGCAATATTTGAATTACATTTCTTGAATCATTAATTTTTTCAGCAGCTAGCTATTCTGGAAATAGTTATTTTCAGTTAGGGACTAAACGAACAAAACGTCTCAAATGCACTCGAGTTAATTACTTAATAATGAGGTATGTATGAGGGAACTTTTGAAATAAGTAAATTTTTTTAGAAAATATTTCAAAAATTGTATTTTGTGATTGAAGTTAGATTCATTACCAAAAGAAAAGAACTTCTGAAAGTATTCACGCTACAAATTTATTTTGAAGGCTTGTGGAGCTTTTTGACGTCACGCTTCATCTTATTATCAATTTTTTTTGATAAAATGAACCAATCTCTGATCATAGTTCGAAAATAGAATACTTAACGTCGAAATTGCATTCTTTTTTTGTAGATATCATGATTTAATTTAATAACATTATTACTAATTTCATAATAACAAATAATAATAATTTTTGGATATTATATATGTTTTACAGTCTTAACAACCGACTTTGATACAAAAGTGTACAATTGTTCTTAATTTCGTAATAACATGAATTTTCTAGATAATAAAAATTTAACATATAAAGTATTAATCATTTATAAAAAATGATAACTAAATCTATATAACAAAGTTTCTTAGAGATTAAGCTTTTCAAGCTTCCTTTTACGACAGATTCTTCCCGGTCTTTCTGTGACTTCTACCTGATTATCTATAATCAAATTATTTAAAAATGTTAATCTATTTATTTGATTCAATATAAAAATTCTGCTGGTGAATCTGATTTCTATTTTTTACCCACGGCCATTTCACTGTTTATTTACCTACTGAAAACATAATGACACATAGTAAAAACGTTTGAATTTCTAAATAAATACAATTTCCATGAAAAATATTATGATATATGTTTTTACATTTAATTAAATTCATAAATAAACGCCATTTCCATGAAACAAAGTTTTTATGAAACACAGTTCTCACAAAACCCAATTTGCACGAAAACGTTTAAGTTTACACTTTTAATCAGATTTATAAGTAAGATTTTCATGAAACATGTTTAATAATAAACGTTAATGTTTTCACTGAATATAAGTTGGCAAACAACAACCGTTAATGGAGCTTAGAGTTAGACCAAACATTTTCCAAATCAGAAGAATATTTTTCCGGTTTTTATTATGAAAATCATATTATTTGACTATTCCGGTGACATTATGATTAAAACAAAGAAATGAATAAAAGAAAAACTCCGTTCTCATAACTTTTCTGCAAAAGTTTTTCGGAGAGGCACAGTCGAATTTCAGGCTGCCCTTGACGAGCTGAAAGTAATGTTATGTCAATGGAAGTTACGTCGATGGAAAACAACATAAAAATTGTTCCCAAAGTTTTAAAGTAGAATGAATTGAAAAGTCCTTTTGCAATTCATTTCCCCCCATTCTGAAATATACTTTCATCCTATATTCATTACATGTTTTTAATAAATATAGAAATAATTGTCAATTACGTCGATGGATACTAATAAAAATACGCAAGGTTTCCGTCGACTTTTTTCAATTTGCGAAGGAATTTCTTCATTTTCACGATCAAAGCTTGGAGGAATAAGTATTGAGATGTTTTTTCTTCAATTCTAAATGAAAACTGGTCCCGAAAAGGTATTCCTCATTGTCGGATGATCCCTCTTTATGTATCGACGTAGCCACAAAAATATATCCATGGGCACTTATATTTGCGTGCATATGTTGTGAATATTGCATTAACATTGATATGTTCATAATGAAAACTGTAATTCTTCATTCAAACTTCAAGAGCCTCAAAAATACATTTCTTCAACACATGCATGAAAACCACGGGTTTTCGAGCATGTGAATCGAGCCAGAAGGTGCTGTTTTCAGAGCAGGGGAAAAAACTGGAAAAAAACTCGTAGCAGGGAAAAACAACGCCTATATCTATCCCTAGGTGCATAATATACTATTTTCGACTACTTCATTATTTATCTTCTACGTTGCTCAGAAATAAGCTTCAGGCATTTGTGGACATCTCTCAAAGCCATTTTTTTACTGTAGGACATATTGTAAGGTACTCAAATGAAAATCCTCACAGAGTTTGATACCAATATAACCAATAGTTTCAGTAGTATAACCCTTAGACACAATAGTGCCCTGTCTGTGGAGAATTACCCGTATATAGATACTTGGATTCCATTGATCAAAATGGAATTTGGAGTTGGCTATTATATGATCCGTCAGGCTGTCACATAGATGACATGAGAGAAAGAATATTTTAATACTATCTCAAAATTATTGATAAATTTAATGTATTTACTAATTATTTATTGAAAGCGTATTCTTCTGAAAATTTATGTTCTGATAAGGTATAAATGTACAATTTCTTATTTATGCATGATGTCAAAAGGTGATTTCGTGCATGATCAGGTACTATATTCTTATTGAAAAAACATTTAAGTTTCGTAAAAATATGTATCATAAGAAAAATATTGAAAAGTGATGATGAATTTCCAAATTTCTTCATATATTCAAAAAATTTCGCCTTTTTACGTTATGAATCTGTAATCGAAAATCAGAATTGAAAAAGAAACATTTATTCTATTTCATGAATATTGACGCTGAAACCGAGAGGAGAAAAATTGTTTTCGCCCACTCCAGTTTGATAATTGAATTGATGATACTCCAAACATAGAGAAACAATCATTATCTCAGTAAGAAACAGTTGATTTATTACATTTCGAGCGCTCACTCAGTTTAAATAAAATGTCTTCATTTATATTTACTACAGAGTATTTTACCAGAACAACATTAAAATCTTATGTTTAAAACTACGCTGTCCTATTGTATAATATTACACGAATAGAAGTGTGGAATTATCACTGATTAATAAAAATGATCTATTTCCTTGCTGAATACGACATACATTCCATTTCCGAAATATTTTTTCATGCTTCAATCGAATTCATTTTTTCCTATCAGGTCTAGTTGCATAAATGCTTGCAATTAAATTTTCCAACGATATTTTAACGGGTCAAACCAAAAAAAAGTTTAGGCATTGTCCAATTAATGCGACGCCTCCTTCAAAGCAGATTTTTATACCACCTCCTTTTAACAATATCTATAACGGTTCGGAGATATATTCGCAGTAATGCATTGTCAAAACCATAAACATTGACGGTAGGAGGCTGACTAATGAATTGGACCTGTGTTTTTGTACTATAAAACAAAAATGTAAGAGGAAATTAAAATCAGAAGATTCCCTCGCTAATTAACGTGCCGTCTGACTACAGTCAGAAAGACATACCGACAGACATACGTTATCGTAGAAACCATTCTTGCTGACTGGGGGGATCTCAAAACATCAAGAATTGACGAAATCCCGATAGGTCTAAATTCAAATGAATCTGATACCGTCTATCATGAATGACGAGAATGTCGAAAATTCAAATTTTCCCGCCAATTATGGGTACTGTCAAAAAAATCGTGAGCGATTTCGTAGAATTTTTTTAAGGCGAGAAACTTCGCTGCGGGACCCTTCATCGTATTTTGAGTTTTTGAGCTAAGACTTTGAGTGTTTGGTTCTCTCATATGGCATTTTCCACGATCGAAACAAAAAATGTTATTCGTATTGAAAAGTACGAATACTACTAGCTTCTACTACTAGATCTACTAGATCTAAATCTACTTCTTAGATTTTTTGAACCAATAATATGCTTACTTGTGTATTTATCGTATCTAGCGTGGTTCTGTGGATATGTGAAAATTTTAACTTTTCTGGGTTTAATATTTCTTGTCTGGAACCATAAATATTGACGGTAGAAGGCTGGCCAACGAACTTGTCATGTGTATTTGAACTACAAAACAGTCTGCGGAGTTTCTCATTCTTTTTCCACTGATATAAAAAAAAGGAGAATATAACCTAGCAAATTTTATTCTCCTTTACAATTATCTGCACATCCCAAGAGCTTCAATTTCAACCTTCTTCGAGAAAAACCAGACAAATAATAAAGCGTACAGCGTATACAAGGGATCTAAAAAGTCGAATTTCAAAATTTCTTCTTATTTAACTACCAATCAGCCCCCCTCCCTCCCTTTACCCTCACGCACCTCCGAAAATCCAGATTCATATTTCTGGGATAAGTTCCATTCATCTTCACGTTCTCACGTGGAGTTCACAACTTTGAAAAAATCATTATAGGTGATAAGCAAAGAGATCATCTCATTAATAAATAAAAAATAAGTAGTCTTCAAAGATTTGTTGATGGCCTAGTTTCTTTTCAAATTCTCATTCTGAATAAGGAGGTATTAGTTTTATGTGAAATTTGTCTTTGTCAATTTTCTTTAGATCTTCAAATTTTGAGACCCTTCTGAGTCAGGAATAACAATTTTCGCAAAGGTCTTTCTATGGGTCTGTCTGTAGTCTGTACGCCTACCTGTAGTCATAGTAGTATTGTGTATAGGCACGATAACTTTCGACGGTTCTGGCCAAATTATTCATTTTAGAAAGATCTGAAAATTCACCTCACACCATTTTTCTGGTTAGATGCATAGTTTCCGTTTAAATCGTCAAAAATGTTTACAGAAATGGAAAATATCACTTGTCAGCGGAACTATCCGAGATCCAAGAGAAAATTGTCCATCTCAAGAAGATCTAAGAATTCACTACTGATAATTTCTTGATAATGCGTGCAGTTTTTTTAAACTTTGATAACGCACTTGTAAAATCTGCCTGCTGTGTGGACACATTTCCATCGCATTTACAGCATAATAAAATTATACAGAGTCGCAAATATTGGCCTGTTGAACTTCTACTTTCGAGAAGATTATTAAATTTGCTTTGATTATTGATGAGGAAAAATTAAGAAGTAATTTACTTAAGGTTCCATTGGCCTTTAAGAGCATACTCTTAATATTCTAAAGAAAATATTCGCGATCGATATTCATATCTCACATAAATTGTCTGGCAAATAGAATGTTTCATCTTTCAAAAAGAGTTATCACAGCTAAAACAAAAACCATGGGTCTGATTAAAAAATGATTCGAACAAGATTTGTAGATCTTCTAAGGTAAACAATTTTGCTTTTTACTATTCCCTCTTGTATTTCCGAGTTTGTCCGAAAATATTTCCAAATGCGTTAACAAGATATAAACTGAAACTATACTTCTCATCAAAAAATAGTCAACGATAAATACGTAGATCTTTTTGAGATAAACAATGTTTCCCACAACATTCCTTCTTATCTTGCATTGCTTTGCTTCATAACAGAATGTTTCATTTTTGATAAAATTAGCAAAACTTGTTGATAATGTTGATTAACAAACTTGTTCTTTCTCCCTAGGCCTTAGAAAAGTGTGACAAAGCACGATGCAATCTAATCATCCTTTCTCAAAGGTGTAGATAAAACTTAGACATGAAACTTATACCTCTTGATTTAAAATAATAATGTTTATATTAAAAGGCAATAGCAGACTTATGTGAGATATAAAATCAATGCTGCGGAGAGAAATATTGTTCTTCACAAAAATACCTACTTTATTTAGATTCTCTCCTATTCTGTGACAAGAATTTTGGCCCGGAACACGGAAATATTTTTTGAAAAAGGTGAAAAATATCACATGGCCGTGGATTGTCGCTTTCCTGTGCATTTAAGGGATAAACATGTTTTTATCAAAAAAAAAACTAGACACAATTTCACGTAAAACTAAAAAAAAAGAAGTATTTCATCGTCAATAGTCTAGGAGTTACGGCCTTCCGCAAAACCCCGATTTTTTGCAATTTTTCGCCAAAAAACACATGTTTTTCTTGTACCTGTGTAGCTCGAATCCTGATTACTAGATTTAAAACGGTCAACAGATAAATTGAAGGAAACGTAAAAACTTGTAATTCTAAGAAAAATACATTGTTCTAACTAAGATAGATCGGGAGTTAGCACCTGCCAAAGGTAAACCCATTTTGACCTGATTTTACAGGTAAATTCTCCGAGTTCAGTTATTTTTTTTAAATAGCTCGTTCCTGGACTATCACAGAAAGGAGTACCCAGAAAATAAATACAAGCAGACTTAATTCTGCGTGATAAAAAAAAACATGTTCCTACCCTCAATAGGTCACGAGTTACGTCCTCGCCAAGTGTACCCTCCGCATCAATTCAGTGACTAAATCGCACAGCGTAACCAAACTTGGACCTTTTCCTCAATTTATAAGTTTTCAAGTAATTGTAATCGTAATTTATTGAAAAAGTCCCTAGGGCTAAGTCCTCTAAGGAACATAAATATACATATCCTTAAAAACTAGAAACGTGGCACAGAAACTAAAAATGTGAATTTAACAGTGAAATAATACTAACAAGCTTATATTTTATGTTAACAAGCAATATTAAACATAGTCCGTCAGAATCATAGTGGTGCTATAAATATAAGATACATCATGAATAAAATGAAAATGAAGAGCTGTATTTTTCTTAGGTAGTACCATAATATCAAGTACCGTTACCGATGGGTGATTTCGAGAATATTATTTGAATTGCTGAATAGATAATTAAAAAACTCAATTTTGAAATGATAATAAGAGGGCGCTTCCCTGATAGCAAGTGGTATTCTAGTTTTTAAGTCGAATGATATTGATAAATATTCTTATGAATGATCGATTTATCAACAATCATACATTTTTTATTAATAAACTTGCATTTTTTGGTATTTTCATGTGAAATTTCTACTAGAGACGCTTATTGTAGATTGAAAATTGATGGTAAATAATTTTTAATGAATAAATGAATTATTTTTCGAATGGATAAATTACTATCATGTACTAAATTTGCATTTTCTGGCATTTTTGAATGAAATTTCCACTAGGGACGCTTATTATAGATTGGAAATCAATATTGAACCATTTTTTATAATGGAAT
This sequence comes from Neuroterus valhalla, assembly GCA_011762715.2. Taxonomy (NCBI): domain Eukaryota; kingdom Metazoa; phylum Arthropoda; class Insecta; order Hymenoptera; family Cynipidae; genus Neuroterus; species Neuroterus valhalla. Next base: position 8,704 of record WSXT02172942.1, on the reverse strand, counting down.
AAATAATTGTTTAAATGAATAAATTGTCATTTTTGGAATCTTGCAGCTGAGGGATGCTGTAAGCCATGAATCGGTCTCCCGGGGGAGACCGATTCAGAATTGATGGATGATGACAATTTATTGATTTAAACAATTATTTATTCCATAATGAAAACTGTTGAATATTAATTTACAATCTATAATAAGCTTCCCTAGTAGGAATTGTCGTTGAAAATGCCGAAAAATGCAGATGTGATGGGTAACGTGATGGGCAAAAACACTTTATTTATTGAAACAATTATTTATTTACTCCTCGGAAATGGTTTTATATTTATTTTCAATCCATAATAGGCGCCTCTAGTCGAAATTTCATTCAAAAATGCCGGAAAATGCAAATTTAGTACGTGATAGTAATTTATTTATTCATACAATAATTTATTTATTTATAAAAAATGATTGACCATTTATTTCCAATATACAATAAGCGTCCCTAGTAGAAATTCCATATGAAAATACCGATAAATGCAAGTTTATTAGGTGATGGAAATTTATTTATTGAAAAAATGGTTTATTTAATAATAAAAAATGTATAATTATTGATAAATAGATCATTCTTAAGAATATTTTTCAATATCATTTGACTTTAAAACTGATAAATTGAGAAAATGGTCGAAGTTTGGTTTCTCTGTGCGATTTAGTCACTGAATTGATAAATGGTACACTTTGCGAGGTCATAACTCTTGACCTATAGAGGGTAGGAACATTTTTTTTTAATTACGCAGAAATAAGTCCTTTTTCATTTATCTCCCTACAAATTTGTCGTGTGACTGATGAAACAAGTGAGATTCAAAAAACACGAATTTTGAATTTTCGGCTAAAAAGGGACAAAAAGGGGTATTTTCGAAAGGTCATAGCTCGTGACTAGTTCATCTAGTTTATCTAGTTCATTTTTGATAAGAACATGTTCATCTCTCAGATTTCCGTGTTCCGGGACAAAATTCTTGTCACAGAATATGACCCCTCATTATGGACCCTTATTAAATAACTTGAGAGAAAAAAAATGACTCCCCCAAAAATTACCACATTTGCGCACCTTTTTTCCGACCAGATGCCTGGACTATCATGAAAAGTCGTACGAATTCGCCTCTAAACATCTTTCTTATAGGATTCACCGTTTTCCATTCAAACATCGAAAATGCTATCAGAAAAATCCAAAATTCATATCATCTGCAGCTAAAAAAAGCAAGATATGAAACAGAAGTCTAGAAAATGGATTGTTATTTTTGGCTCAGAAAATTTTGCAATAATTAGACTCATTACTTATCAGCTATGAGGTTTTTTCTTCAAACACTTTGATGTTAAACATTTTTAACTCCAGTATTTTCCCGCCCAAAAAAACTATTGCAATTGTAAAATATATAGGAAAATCATATGAATATGTATGAAAAGATCGAGCTCGAAGCTTGATGCAAAATTTAAACGGAGTGCGTGGCACGGGGTAAATATATTATTGAGCGCAAAAAGCGAAATCTGAAAAACACGTGCCCTCAGCGCGCTCGAACTACACTCTCAGAAATTCCCTTTCAACAAAAAAGTCGGTCCTCTAAACGTTAGAGGAAGATACTTTGAAAGCAGATTCTTTTCACTCTTAAACGATCTAGTTAAACGCTGAAATGATGTCGTCTGAACTATAGAGTCACGCATTTTCATCTTCAGAAGATGATCACTTTTACCGTGGAACGATTCTTAGATTAACGCTAAGAGTATGCACGTTAATTGTGAAAGGAGTGCATTTTAAAAGCATGGTGTTGCTATTCCACGCATGCGCACATACATGCAACCCTGAACGATTCGCTGCTCCTAAATAGTTTTACGGTAAAAGTACGTCATACTTCATCCGTTAAACTATATCTCCTATGCGTTAAAGTAGAGTCGCTTATCGTTCAAACGATTCTTAGTTAAATGACTCGCACTTTAACCGTTAAAGTATCTGTTTCCAACTCTAATTCTCAAACGATTGCATTTTAACCGCAAAAGTGATCCTTTATCGCTGAAAGGAAATTTTTGTGAGTGTAACGAGCGAAGCGATATGTGTATCTACTCCTTCAAAAACTGTTGTCTGGATATGCCGCTGCCACCAATCAAAAAATAAAACCATCATATATAAGCGAATGAATACATTTTTTCTTGAGTATACTTTGGTTAGTTAAAATCCGTAACAAATTTCAACCGTATATTCTAGCACAAATGTTAAAGGAGCTAAGAGTAGTAAACGAATGAAGAACGGATCCTTCAAAACGCGTCCAAATTACCTGATGAATGTTGAAAATTTTCTCGTCTCAACCCTTCCAAAATGGTTCAAAAATTTAGTTGCGTAAATATCTATCAACTAGAATTGAAGGCAACCAAAGGAGGGCATATTCGTATTCAGCGTTGAAAAATACTTTGGGCATGGTATTCCGCATTCAGGAAGGACATAGTTCATGTTTGTACATCAGTGTTATTTTCTAGTATATTGAGGAATACGTAAACCTCAAATTATTTTTCAGTTCCTAATTATCATATCAATAGATACAGATGAAAAAACTTCTATTTCTCCAATCTTAAGAAAGTAGACCATATTATCTTTATTTGATTTGTCGAGTTTATTTTTTGTCGAATCGATTCCACATCTTAAATTTGTTTGGTGAAGAAAAAATGTAAAAAAATTGAATTTGCATAAAGTAAAAAATCTGTAAGAGGGCAATGAGAGGCAAACCAGTCGCGTGCACGTACAGTAGTATAGTAGTATAGAAATGGAAAGTTGCTTCGGAACACTCTCTGTATACAAGTTCTCGTGGATGTAGTGTTTTAAGATTTTTAATGTTTAGAGAGGTACACTTTCCAGCTTGGACTTCGAGGGGTCATTTAGTTATTTTGTCAGACGATTCCGTCAGTCATAAACCTAGCGCCCCATCGTGTGGGCTTTATTCGTACGGTTTTCGCTGAAAATGGTCTTCAAGATCTCAAAGTCATTGCCATTTTGTTCAAAATTCAAAACTCTTTTCATTCGGCACTGCTGAGAGTGTCGAGAAAGTTTTTTTTTTCATTTGTTTAATCAGTTGAAAAGATTTTATTTCTTGTTTCAAAAAAATTTATTATTTAATCATTTGTTTCTTCATTGTGTATTTTGGACATTTTATTAATGTCATGGATGCAAATTATGGTGTTAATAATAATTAACCACGTGCTAATTCCAAGTGCTGAAGATTATAATTAGGATCAAATTATTTTGTTGCATAATATTAATAAAAATGCGTGGATTACCGTATTTCGGAAAAAATGTTAAACCTGCATTAAACTTTTCGAATCCGCGGAGGCACATGATCTACGTGGAAGAATGGTCTCCAGATTCACTTGAAATTCAGGTACAGAATTCTTGTCTTTCATTCGGGATCAAATTCTCATTTGTTGTTTTATGTTTAAACAAATTTTTTATATGATATATGTGACAGATTAAATAATATTCGTATTACTCATATTGCTTACAGGTATATAATGACTTTTAGCTTTATGTTAACAATGAGGCGTAAACATAAGTTATGGTATAACTTCAAGGATAGCGTGCTCTTTATGGGAATTTCATGCTAGACGCGAATCGCAGACATTTTTAAGAAGGTATCATCGAACCTGACACAATTCTTTTCTTTTTGTTAATATATCAGAAAACTACCTTTTTTCCTTAGGGAAGGGCATGTGTCTGGAACCGTTCACTTATCAATAAACAACTAAATGTCACAATCATTATTGAGACAACATTGGATAATTTACTGTTTTAACTAGAGACTGCATTTTTTGAAGATTGAACCTGAAATTTTTTCAAAATTAGACCTAGAAAACCTTTTAAAGTCAAAGAATTTTGAAACTAGATGCTTTTACCAACCCGGGACCAGCTCATTTAATTAAAAATCAAATTCAAACTTCAGTTACACCTATTACAGAGTGTAAAGCAATTTCAAACCATTTTTGCAGTTTTTAGGGTAGTGACTTGCCCAGGAAACCGGGAATTTCAATTACCGGTAAAACCAGGAATGTAATTGAAAAACCGGGGATTTCCTTGACTCCACCTAGACTATTAGGAATTCTACCGAAAAAATACGAGAAATGACAGCTTCCTTTTTATGAATCGAAAAGGGGAAGAATTTTTATTTCCTTCCATTATAAGAAAAACGTTTTGCAAATTTGTTGCTCTGTGAGGTTTTGTTAGCTGACTCAAAATTGAGTAGAAGTAGAAGTAGTATCAGAGTAGAAGTAGTATTCAAAAAAAATTCTGAATTATGATTGAAAACTTGTTCACATTGAATATTGCAAATTATCCTTTTTGAGTTAAAAAACCAACTACTTGTTTGAAATTTAAACTTGTTTGTTGAGATCCAAATTTTTTGGTTAAAGTTGCATTATTTCTATGCAATAAATTCACCTCTGGTTGAAAATGGTACCACTTTGTTAAAAATCAATTAACCTTTTTTTGTGACAATTCAAGTATTTCGGTTAACATTGTTTTTTGAATTTCAAAATTAAATTATTTCTTTGAGAATTTCTGTACCTCATGAAAAATTCGCCTTTTTCTATAAAAAATTCATCTTTTTGCTTGAAACACATCTATTCCCGTTGAAGATTCATCATTATACCTGAAAATTCATCAGTTTGGTTAAAAATCAATTACTTCAACTGAGAATTGAACTGTTTCATTTTTGGTGAAAAATTGTTCTTTCCTTGTTCGAAATTCGACAATTCCTTGAAAATTTGTCTTTATGAACTGAAAATTCAATTATTCCGTTAAAACTTCACATATTTTGTTGAGAAATCGACTTTTCGTAAAAAATGATCTTTTTCTTCGGAGGTTAATATTCTTCAAAAATTCTTCTTAACGGTTAACAGTTCTAGTTATTCAGTCAAACAATTTTTATTTTATTCGAACATTTATGTAGTTAAAAGCTTATGTTTTGTTTAAAATTAATTTTTCAAGCCCAATATGTCACTATTCCATTTTTGTTTGAAAATTTTCATTTTCATAGTCCAAATTTTAACCAATTTGTTAAAAATTGTATTTTTTGGTTGAAAATTAATTTTTTGCCAAGAATGGAACCATTCTAGTTAAATAATGTTCATCATCTCAGTTAAAAATTCGTCTTTCTGTTCTAAAACTCAACTACTTGTTGGAATTAGTTCTTTTTTGTTATAAGTAATCTTTTTCTAACTGAAAATTTAACTTTTCCCTATTGGATATTCCATAGTTTTAGTTAAGAATCCATTTGTCTAGTTAAACATCCGTTTTTCAATTTCTAATCTGAGTATGAAAATTTTCGTTGACAATTGATCTTTTATAGTAAAAGTTAATTTATATGTTTGAAAACTCAACTTCTTCAGTTGAAGATTCATTTTCTTAGTATAAAACTCTTGTGCTTGGTTTGAAATTGGTTTTTCAAAATTAAAAACGTGACTGTCCTATTTTCAGTTGAAAATAATCATTTTTTTTTAGTTCGAAATTCAACTATTTTGTTGAAACATTGTATTTTTCTTTGGAAAATTATTCTTTGTATTTGGAAATCAATCTTTTTCTTTGAATATTCACATTGATTGTTGAACATTGAATTGCTCCATTTATGTATTTATCTTTCTAGTTGAAAAATCATCTGTTGAAAAATTGTATTTTTTGGATGAAAATGAATTTTTTGTCAAAGAATGAACTATTCTAGTTACATGTTCATTATTTCAGTTGAGATAAATTCGTCTTTCTGGTTAAAAATTTAACTACTTCGGTTAAACATTTACAATTTCATTTGATTCTTCATTATTTTGTGTATAAATGTGATAATTTGTTTGACAATTAGTTTTTGTTTGCTTGTTGAAAGATAGGTTTTTTTGGTGAAAGTTTTTTTTTTGGTTATAAGTAACTTTTTTTCAATTGAAAATTTAATTTATTCCAACTGGAAATTCCGTAGTTTCAGTTAAAGATCTATTTTTTCAGTTAAACATCCCTTTTCTTCGATTTCAAATTTGACTTTTCAAATTTTCGTTGACAATTTATCTTTTCTAGTAGAAGTTAATTTATTTGTTTGAAAACTCAACTCCTTTAGTTGAAGATTCTTCGTTTTGGTATAAAACTCTCATGCCTAGCTTGAAATTGTTTCTGTTTGAAAATTAATCTTCTTGTTTGAATATTCACATTCAGGGTTGAAAATTGAAGTGCTCCGTTTAAGTATTTATCTTTTTAGTTTAAAAATTCATCTTTTTGGTCTGAAATTTAACTATTCTGGTTGAAGATTCATATTGTTATTTGAAAATTCATCACATTGGTTGAAAAATGAACTAAGTGATGAATTAAGTGATTGATATAAAATAAAACAAATCGGTCTCCCAATTATTTATACTTGAATAGTTACATCTGCCAGGCTTGGAAACGTACGGATTTAAAAAGAACATGTATGAAGGAGTAAAGTGAAATTTATGATCAGAACATAAAGCTTGTGCCTTTGTTGTAGACATTAGACAGCGTTGATAATTATATGCCACTAGGTGAAATGGATCCTCGACACGTTGCGATTCGGGGAAAGTTTCGCGGATGTAACGACAATTTCTTGTTGTGTAAGTGAAACTATATCTTTCTTTTTCGTGGTTTCTTGAACATTGTGAACTTTTTGCTTATCACTGCTATCATTAGGTAACAATTCGAGAAGAAGCAAGAACAAAAATCTTCCATTCATCCAATTCAGGTTCGAAATCTTTCAAAACCTTTTGTATCCTTTGTTTTTGAAGCCTTTTGCTTCATTATTTAAACTTGGTGATTAGAATTGAAATTCTCGTATGAAAAAATTCAATGAATTTATTATAAGCTTATTCAAGGGCCTCGATGGGTTTTTCCTACTGCCTAAATACGTATTTTTGGAAATTGTGTGGTAATAAATTAGTTTTTAAAATTCGTGACCTCGAGTTATAATATCTTCAACTGTTCTAATAATTTAGAATGATGCGATCTTTAGCCGTGTGTCTTAGACAGTTTCAGAGTAGGCTGATGGCAAGATTGCAATCTGCATTTATTTGCAGTCGCAAGCGAATCCTACCTTTCCTTCTCGTTAATTCTGAACGTGACAGGATTATCAAAGAAACGCCCATTGGTCACAAGTTTTCCTTTGGTAAAGCTATCTTATTGTGTTTGCATGAATATCAGGCATTAATCTGCCACTTAAATATTCGCATAGTCACCTGCATTTGATTCAAGTGTCACAAAGTGACTTCGTTTAAAAATTGAACCTATCTTGAATTTCAAACTTATCTAGAGGTGATCTTAGAATATTACTTGGAGACTGAAAATAATATTATATATTTTAGTATCAGTATATTATAATTCATTTATTCAAAACATTTTTCCTAATTAGCTGCCAATGGAAATAATTCTTATATACTGATAATTGATATTTCTAGATGGGGTGTGTTCGTCAGCTTGTGAGCCGCCTTTACTGCTTATTAATCAATACTTATACAAAAAGATAATTCATTAATCGAAAACGATATAAAAACTAACCAACCTTTCGGTGTTCAGTAAACGCCCTTTTGAGGGCAATAGGAACTAATTTTTTATCGAAGGATTTCGTGAAAGAGAAATTTAGATTTTGATTCAGGAAAAAAATAATTTATTCAATTTTAATGCCAAATTATTCATATATAACAAGCCTGAAATTATTGCCTTGAAAGACCTTGGGAGTAAGAGTGTTTTACTTTGAATGGTTTAATTTTACAAAGTTCCTCGTGTATGGTTTTAATCGTATATTTTTACATGACAATATTTTCATTCAAGCGTTTTAAATGGAACGATTTGGACGCACATTTGAATAGTTTTTAATTGAAGATTTTTACATCAATTACAGAAGGACTTTCGTTTAGCTGAACCGCTACGCGATGTAAACATTCGTTTAGCTGAACTCGGGAGAAATTCCCACCACTGTCTCCCTCCGCATGAGTGTTCCCAGTGGTGACTTCTAATTAGTTGTTACCGTCAGTTGCCGTGTCTACTCGAGACTAGTGGGGGTAGAGGAGGCCACTCGAATTCAGCTAAACGAACGTGGAAGCGTTCAGGTGAATGAAAGTTCAGCTAAACGACAGTTCAGCTAAACGGAAGTCTTCTGTAATTGTGCAAAATCAAGTTTAAACGATTATGCAGCATCGTGCATTGTGTTTGAATACCTGAGTAAGTAAAACCGATGATACTGAATAAGTAAAAGTAATTTAAGAAAAAAGTTTTCAGGCCAATCAAATTTAGTGTTTGAAGTTGCAACATAGTAGTATTCGAACGTTATTATTACATTAAAAGCCAAGTGTTATCTTTACATCGATCTTGTGATAAAGTTCATCTGCAACAGAAATCACCTTTACCCGCTCGAATTTTACTTGCCAAAATATTTCACTTACATTTTTTCTGTAATTATGTCGGTACATCGAATAAATGGGTGGCCAATCATTGTCACTGAAAATGATACTACTTACGAATAATAAGAAGAAATCATGTAAGAAACATTTTTTGATCCATCTAATCATTATACATTTAGTGGCTGATCACTGTGCTTTCCCAATGAGTAATCTGTATACCCTGATGTATCTAATGATAGTATTTTACACTTACCGCTTGGACGGGCGCCTATCGACTTAGCGCCGGTTTCTCGGCTGTTCATGCTTGAGTGATTCTGTT
>WSXT02172921.1:10074-22501 GCA_011762715.2 Neuroterus valhalla | reverse complement strand
TTAGTTATTTGAACAGAAAATTATGAATTATTTCAGATATAAAGATATTTGGAGCTTTCGAGGCGCTCGATTTGACTTTTTTATTGGTAAATGGATCAGAAAAAATACCTACAAATATTTTTAAGCAAAAAATAATTATTATTGTTACGAAAAAGTTATATAGAAATAAAATGTCCACGAGACGCTTGCGACAGCTGCACCGCAGCTCACCAAAGTCATGTAAATTTGGAAGCAGCAACCCTACTAAACAAATGCATGCCATTTTTGTGACTGTGACACTTAATTTTTCCCAGTTAATTGACTAAATAAACAGTTTTTTCTTATTTTTGAAAAAAACAACCTATTTTCAGAAAAGCGGCAATATTTGATTTTTTAACTTTTTATTACTCACTAATAGAAACACAATGCAAAAGTTTTCAGAAGAATCGGTTCATAGGCAGTGTTTTGTGAGGTTTAAACCTAACGTTACTGGGCTAGTAGGTGTCTTCCCGTATGCAAAAAAATGTCCAAGAAGGCTGAATCCGAATGTGTCGTTCGCTTTCACGAAGGAATAGTACGTTTCGTTTAGATCGTAATTGTTTGAACAAATTCTGAAGAAATTTTTTTCACGTTTCAGACAATTTTCTTCTGGAAATATGGCTTATTTTAAGGACAAAAGATTTCTAGTAATTTCTTCGTTAATTACGTATTTCAGAAGTTATCATTTTTTAAAGGACGAAAATCTAACTTTTTTTGCCAACTTTTGACGTTAATAACTTTTGACCTAATGAATTTTTTTTTGAAAATTGAAGAACGCACTTGTTCCATAAAAACTATCCTTCAGCCTGATTTGTGTTGATGCTGAGTCTCCGGGCTAAAACCCCGACTTCGATCCGTCGACAATTTATTGTTTTGCAGCGATCATTAGGAACTCTTGCTGGCTGAGCGTCGACTGGGCTAGCAGCCAGCAAAAATGACAAATTGTCGACGGGGTGAAGTCAGGTTTTTAGGCCGAGGACTCAGTATTAATAAATATCAGGTTGTGAGGTAATTCTTGAAATACGAGTACGTTTTCTAATTTTTAAGGAATATTCCATGGGTCAAAAGTTATTATCATCGAAAGTTGACAAAAAACGTTAATGCGACCGACGCATTCAGATTCAGTGGCTCAAAATACATAATAATAGCCTTTAACTTTTCTTGCACAACTAACTGCGTACGGGAAGGTACCCAGCTTCCGCACTACGCACCCTGCACGCACTGCGTGCCTCGCATGCCATGCGGGTAACGTGTGCCGCACGATTGTTATCTGGGTGCTATCATGTGTTGATTGCATCATGCCGGCTATTGGTCGGAAATTCTCAAAACAGCTCTAGTTCTCAGTGGAATGTCAAAAAAAAAAAAAAAAAAATCATTGCATTTCAGTAATCCATGGTGATAGCGCTGACTAACAATGCTAAAGCACCCTAACTTGTCAGAGGCAAGTGAACTTACAATTATAAAGCACCACGTGTCAAGAAGAATAAAATAGTACCGCAACCTCCTTGTTACGTCGTAACAATTTTGTCTTATATATTTTTTCAGATGTTATAGTTTGTTTTGCAGTTAACTTTGGTGTAAAATTTTCTTTCTCCTATATCGGTAAAAATGTATTGTAGATCCCATTCTGAAATGTAAACACAGCTGTTGAGCGGACAGCTTGAGAAATTTACTTCTAATTATATGAGTTTATGTATTTTTAATATTTTTGTTCTGAGTTCTTCCTTTTCTAAAATTTTATGTTTTTAGGTTTATTTTTTTATGATTTCAAATCTTAATGGTCTTCGCCTTTTTTTGCCGAGTACGTTCAGCTACTTAAGAGAACCCTGCAGTCCCATATTCCGCATCCTCTGATCCTTGCAAGTTTCTTACACCATCCCCTCCTTATAGATCCTAAAAAAGAAATCCGTTATCTCCACGCACTCAATTGCCACCAATTACTTTCAACTTAGTTTTACTTATTTTCCGATTTTCCCCACTCCTTTTCCAAGAAAATGACTACTCCGGTCAGTGACACTTCGATACTCTCTTATTCTTTGTACAACTTTCGTTTCAGAAGGTTATTTTGTGAATCGCGCAGAGCATATTATATTTGTGGATTTCTTCTATCATGTTTGTCCTTACTATTTCTCCTCCGTAGAAATAAACGATTTTTATAATATAATCTAGTGACTTTGAAAGCTAGTGAGTAATAGTTGAAAGCTCAGTGACATTCGAACTCAGTGAGGGAAATACTAAGTGACTGTAGACAATATTTCAATGGAGAAGTAAACAAAAGCAACCCAGCATTAGGACAGAGGAATATACGTACTCAACATTGCGCGTTGAACCTTCATGTTCAATCCAAAATAAGTTCAAAATCTTTAAACGGATTTTAATAGCCATCGGATTTTTACATCCCTTCTTCGGATTTCATATCCATACTTTGGATTTTCACATCCCGTCGGATTTTCTTATACTCCGTCGGCTTCATCATATACACTGGAACGGATTTTTCACCGGTAAAACGGGAACCCAAATTCTTCTACGGATTTCTTATATTCTTTTGACGCATCATTCTCATGATCCAGATTATCACTTTTGAAAGAAGCAGACGGACTCAGGAGAGGAGAACCAGCCTGTCAACGCACCACCACCATCAGCCCAGCAGTCTATTTAAGGGAATTCAGGATCACCATTATTCCATCTTCAAGAACAAGTAAGTCAGAAGAACGACCAATTTTTCCTATGCCATCAATGTTTATGTCCTTTATTGTATTTAATCTTATCGGCATGGGTGCGTAACGTGTTCGTTTGATTAATGATTATTCCGAAAATGAGTTCGGACGAGGTAGCTAAACCTCCTGAGAAATCCCTCGGAAAATCGAAAATGGCAAAATTCTGAAAGGCTCCTGGCGATATTAAGCGCCAATTACCTTGTTCAGAAAAATTGATCGCGTTAATAGATTTCAATACCGATTTCGGGGCTCTGAACCTTGATGATCGGTAAGATAAACATGTCAAACTTTGGGATATGTTCGGCATTATTCAAACTGCTGTAGATTCAAATTCGCAGGATAAAGCAGGCGCGGAGGCGGAGTCTGAGAGAACATACTTCGAAAATCGGTATGAGAGGATATGCGGTGTTTTTCAAAAATATATTCAAAACCCTCCTTTCGTTTCAAAACAGCCAGCATCGTCGGGCTCTGGAGGTCCCGATTTATTAAATTTAATGACTGTGTCATGTTAATTAGGAAAATTCCGTAACTTCCAAAATTTCATTATTTGAAAGTTTGCGTAAAAATGAAGTGGCCGAAGCTATCGCTTTGCTCGATACAATTGGCAGCATCTATCAGATCGCGTAGGAGTTTATAAAGGCATGATACGACAACCGCCAGTATATCCTAGAGAGTCACTTTGAGGCTCTATTCTACATTCCGAATATTTCCCGGCAATCTTCTGTTCGTGAGTTATTGGGCAATATACAAAAAAGAATGAGGGCACTCAGGGCCCTTGAATCACCCGTAGAACATTGACATACTCCACTTGTTTTTATTATGAGAGAGAAATTAAACCGTTATACTCGTGAGAAATGGGAAGAGACTATGGGAAGTACAAAGCTTCCTTTTTTCAATGATAGAACCTCATTTTTAGAGCGGCGCTGACTGATCAAAAATAAGCATTCAGTCAGTAAACTTCATTCTTCAATTACGAACAAAAATCAGCCTTCGGAGGGTTACTCGAATTCCCATTCTCATTCGCGATCTCCTCTAGCTTGCATGGCTACTTCTGTCAATTCGAAAACATGAAATTCTTACCTCTCATGTTATTTGTGCTCGGGGAAACATCCTCTTCATTCTTGTGATCAGTTTTTGAATATGTCTCCTTCAGAACGTAATAAGGTCGTAAAAAATACATCACCGTGTCACAATTGTCTAGTAGGGAATCATAGAACGTTTCAATGTCGAAATGGCTATTGTCGTGAGTGCCAAAGAAGGCATAATATACTTTAACACTTTGCTCAAGAGAAGCCAGCCGATACAGAGCCTCCCTATTGGAAAATCTTAACTGATTTGATCAGTGATGAGGGTCGAACTCCAACTCAAGTTGTTCTTGGTATAGCTATCATCGACATTTCAGATAGCCATGGGAACTATCGCCCTTATCGCGCATTTCTAGATTCATGTTCTCACTGCTGTTCCATAACCGAAAAACTATCATAATCGTTAGAGTAACAGAAAAAGGCGATTGAGATCCACTTAAAGGGAGCTCAAAATGTTCAATCCAAAATAAAGTATTACACATCTGCTTTAATAAAATCGCGTTCCAATAGTGGTTCAGAATTACAGGTAGATTTCTTAGTTTTCAAAGAAATTTTCGATGCAACGCCTGTCTTGCAGATCAATCGACACTCAGTAAAGGTTCCAGATGAACCTTTCCTCGTCAATCCTGAATTTCAAAAATCATCCAGTATTGCCATACTAAAAGGGGCTGAATATTTCTTTGATTTACTCCTCGTAGGAAAGGTCAGGGTACCCAATCAAACTGCCGTGTTCCAGGAAACTTTATTCGGTTGAATTTCTCGGGTCGGTTATTGACCCGAGAAATTCATTCAGTTATATTAGCATTCATTCAGATATATTGCATGAATATCAGAAATCACGTGATTTATTTCCACATAAATTTTTAGAGAGCATTCGAAATTCAACAACAGGGCTTTACTTGTTTTCAGAAATCTTTCAAAGTTTTTCCAAATTTCCGGAAGATGGAAAAAATTCTTAATGTCTTGTTCTTTTTTCCCAAGTCAAACTACACGAGGAAAGTGTTAGGGTGGAAAGATTCCACGAACATCGCAGCTGTTTCAAACAATGGAAGATTCGTAAAGAGCTCTGTATGAAGTTAGTATCTATTCAGATTCGCAAAAAAATTTTTTTTAATTTGACGAGTGAGCCAACTCATCCTAATGGAGAGCTGATACGACGTACCAGCCTTTAGATCTTCCGGCATTAAAAACTTCTTAACCTTTACATTTCGACAAGGGTAAGTGGAAGTATATAAGAAAGTTAAATTCTGTTGACTCTGTAAGAACAAATAGTATAGTCAGTCAATTATTTGTTCTGTTACGTACATAGATAAAAATCGAGAAGTTAAAATTAGTTGATCTCTAATTAAACGTCGAATTAGATTTTTAGATCAATATTGAAAAAAACACTCATTCACAGCAATGTTACGACAAGCTAAAGAGCAATCATTTGGAAGATGAAAAAAAGCGCTATTATTTCATAATCATGACTAGCAAAGACTGCGTACGCTGTACAGCACGTTTAAACTTGCGCTATCTCTTAATATTATGAAATCAAATAAGATGGAGGAGAAAATCTTTTGATCATATGCATTACTTTTTTTGGAAATATTATAATAAATCCAAGGCGGTAGTAAATTAAAGTAAAGAGGGTAGGAGCACTATCGACAAATTTATATTTTGCAGCACGTGAAGGACAGGGAAATAGCGAAAAAGGGGTCAAAAGTTTACGCGTTTTTTATACATCTCAAAACAGCGTTCTCTCCAGTCGATAGAGGGAGGTTGTGGGAGGCGATGAGGAGAGAGCGGCTGAGAAAGGTCTAATAGAGAGGGTAAGGGAGGTGTATGAAGAAACGAAGGATAGAGCTGGGGAGCGGGCAAGATCTCGGAAGGTTTCAGGGTGAATAAGGGGATTAGAGTTTGGTCACTCGCAAATGCAGATGACATAGTGTTGTTGATGGAGAGGTTGAGAAGATTTTCGGATAGGAGTCGGTTACAGTTAAATGCGGAAAGTCCAAGGTTATGGTGTTCAGGAGACGGGGTGGAAGGGATAAGGGAGGAGATTAGAAGTGGAAGGGGGTGGCTGTGCAGGATGTGAAAGAGTTTATGTACCTTTGCTTCCTATTCAGGAGGAATGGGGAAGTGAATTTTATATAACCATATAAAAGAAATAGTAAGGGGGGCGAATGTTGTGATGAGGCAGGTGTGGGTATTGGGAAAGAGGTTGTTTGCAGATGACTTTCAAAGGAGGATGGAGCTGTTCGACTCGCTTGTGATGAGTGTACTACTGTATGAAGTAGAGGTACGTGGGTAGAAGGAAAGTGAGGAGGTTAATAGAGTACAGGAGAGGTACATCAAATGGACACTGGGGTCAGACAAAAGCACACCTAGTTTAATCGTTAGTGGGGAGACGAGGCGAACGAGTTTAGGAATATCGACAGGTAGCCGAGAGTGTAAGTGTGAGGAAAGATTCTTGGAAGAGAGGGGAAGAAGGCTATTGAGGGAGTGTTGGTAGGAGAAGAAGAACAGGATAGGAAATGGAAGGATGGAGGGCGAGAGAGGGAGGCATTTTCGGAAAAATGGTCTTGTGACGTTGCAGATTTTGCAACGCACAAGTTTCATATTTGAGTAAATGACTAGACTAACTTCTGTCACTTTAGGGACCGTACGATGCTCCACGGCTCACTTTGTTTGTAATTTTAGAATAAGGTCTAGGCTGGTTCGTTTATTTATTTTCATGAAATGCAATACTCCTCGGGGTCAACATCATCGTTAGACAATGGGGGCCCGTTCGATCTATTCTATGGCGTAATAGTATCGCAAGACTTTTGACGTTGTTACGGATGAGCGTACCAATAATGTTTTATACTGATATTTCACGGAGAGTAAGGGTGACGATCTTAACATGAATAAATTCCAGCAATGTATTACTATATTTGAATTCAAATTGGTCGACCATCATGGATCGTCCAAAATCAGTCCTCGAATCGTAGTCGTACCTCCCTTCGCGCAGTTTATCAGAACCGACAAGGCCGCGACCAGAGACAACCACGCGTCAGCCTTGAGGGGAAGGACGACGTGTAGACCAAAATCATAACATAGAATAGAATAACATAGAATTTTTGTTTGTTACTTTATTGTTATAGGAGCCCCTTAACTGTTGTTGGCCAAGAAAGCTTGCAGTTGACGAGGTGTCTTATTGAATTCAGTTGGTCAAAAAAGCTCTGGATTATTATTTAATATCTTTTTGTCAAAGTTGTAGTTGGCTTAAAGAGGCCTGAAGTCATAGGGAACGTAAAATCACGAGGTTCCCCACGAGTAGTAATTGGTTCAAGCATACCAAAATTCTCGTAATTCATATTTCGATCTTTTGACTTCCTGAATAGTGATGTTACTTTTGCAAGTCTGATTATCTCGCAATTTATAATTCTATCGTTCTCCCTGCCTAAAATGACCCTCTTTACTGATTGTGCCCGGTTGTTGGTATCCCATGGTTGACATCCTCCCTTAAATAATTGTGTACCGTGAAATATGAGTAACCCTTATATAGTTGAATAACCCTAAAATTATTGAGCATAGCCCTTACTTTGTGAGTTCTTGAATACCTTTTTTTCATTGGTTGAGTCCCATAGTAGATTTCCCATCGTTGACATCTTTCCCTCTTTCTGATTGTTGACCACACTTTTCAAGATGACCCTAATATTGTTGTAATTACCCATTGTCTTCACACAACTTTGATACCCCTTTACCCACTCATATTGTCGTCGAAATTTATTATTTGGGAATGTTCCCTCACAATTTTGAACCAACCCTAACCCCAAAATATTGAGCACTTGAAGCCTTGTAGTTTAGACAATGTTTGTTAGTCTATGTACATTTAAAGTTGTAGTCTTAGAAATACTATCTTGGAAAGTATAGAGTCACGGGCATAAGTGTTGTTGTAAAACAAGCCTTTTTTTTGTCTTGAATAAACATTGTTGAAGTGGATTCTTTTTAAACAGTAGTGATTATTTTGGTAGTTTATAAGGAGCCTTTTTCCTCTGCAAACTACGCACTCTGCCAAAATATTGCTTTCTTTGAAATTGAGCTAGTGGGAAAGAAGTAATTGTGAGTCTGATCACGGTAGATTCTAAACTCAAAATGTTGCGTTGATTTAGAAATTCAGTTATTTCGCTTTCGTAAGATTTGGGCTCCGATTTGTTGATTTGGTTATCTTCGACCCAAGAAAGGTCTGGCGCCCAATATTATTTAGTTTTGAATATTTATCTCTGAGGTTCGTATGCCGAAGGTACATTATTTCTCTTCTTGAGAAGACAATAATATTACATTCTTTATGCTGATGAAGTGAGCAGAAGCTACGAGGAAGGAAGAAAGGTGTATGTGATTGTTAAGAGGAACGGCGTGGAGAGAGGGAAGACAGAAGGAGAGAAGAGGATAAAGGGTCAGGGTATAATGAGAAATATGGATGGATTACGACAACGGAGAGAGCGTGATATTTGTGTGAGAAAAGAAGCCAGGAGATAATAGCGAGAACGAAATGTGGAAGCATGGAGGGCGCTTGTAGGTTCTGGCATCTGGAGGAGAAGAGAATGTGCGAGTTGTGTGGGAAGGGGTATGCAAAGGTGGAACACTGGGTGAAAGAATGCGAGGAGGTGAAAAAGAGTGGAATAAGCATGGAAGTTATTCTGTATGAAAGAGGGGAGAAAAGGACGATTACATGGGTGAAGGAGGTGCTGGATAAGACGGAGAGGAATAGAAGGAAGGAGGAGGAGGTATGGAGATAGATGTGTAAGGAGGAGAGGAATTAGGTGTAGGATTAATATGAATAGTATAAATAGTAGATAAGGAAAAGCAAGTAAGCCAATGGGTAGGAACCACGGAGGCAGAGTTTGGCAATGCGAGCTAGCGAAATGTGGGAAAATGTGTGCGAGGCGAATCGAGGAAGGCAAGGCGATGCAAGCGAGCAGTCATAGTATTAAGAAACATTGCATAAAGTGTGGGAGGATGTTAGAGATAAGTACTTTATTAAAAAAAAAGAAAAACATTTTTGCAAATCATGGTAGTGAAAGCAGGTCAATTTTTCGAAGCACATAGGCTGAAAAACAAACGTTTATATATCTACAAATAATGCATCCGGCTTGATTTTTGATAGTTTCTCTATATTCTAGAAACATTCTCAAACAAAGCACGTAGGTTTAGCATTTATATCTTATAACATTTCCAGATGACTGGTTCCTAAATGAATCAAATTGTAAAATCGAAACTCTGTCAGAATGACATTTTGCATGCATTAGATAGGAATATACCACCTGCATCAAATGTTTATATTAGTTCTCAAAAACACGAAAAGTTTTCGTTTTAATCACGATGATGCACTTACAAAAATGGAAAAATACCATTATCCAGCCAAACAATCAGAGACGAGAAGGAATATTGAATGAAAAATTGTTCATCTCAAAAAGTTCTTCAAGTTTTGCAATATTTGCAACTCTGTGCATGCATTACACTGTGAACTTAATCAAGCACGGAAGTAGCTAAGCGTGAAGCGCAAGATCCAGATTTTTAATAATATTTCTCATTTTTTGGAAAAAGACTACGAAATCACAATTCGTTGTTAAAGACTTTATTTTTTGGAATAATGCATGATTATCGAAGCGTTGAGTACAATAACAAGTCTTGGAGCTGTGCAAAGACAGAGCTCTCCCAACTCCAGATGAATGCTGAGCCAACGTCTATAAAAACCTAGGATATGTTTCTCGTCTGATACAAGTATATTAGTACAAAAGAAAAGGACAAAAAGGTTTCAATATGCCCTGATTCGCGAAGACCTTCTTCCCTATTCCAAACATGGCTCACCTAAATTTAATCAAAAACTGGAACTACAGATCGAATTTTGGGTCTCTTGGCGTTAAAAACTTGTAGACCTTCGCATTCCCACACAAATTTGTGATAGCATTTATTGATATAAGATTCCCTGTGCCTTACTGGTTGAACCGTCTCAATGTTGTCTTTCAATATTTTCATCCTTCGACGAAGAAGCATGTGGCCAAAATTACCCAACAATGGCAGCACTTGTGCATTTTTATTGATATATGCCATTATCCAACCTCTCACCACTCCTATTTTGTAGGAATCGCCTGGCAATATATTTGAGACCATACCAAAATTACCTTCATAATAGAGTAGATTAGATAATCTGATTGTTGTTGGTTCTGAAAAAAAGAATATAGGAGGTAGTCAATCGATCATCTTATTCCTTATATGGATGTAAATCAATAATCATAGAAGGAAGCTCTTATTTTTTAATCATGTCCAGCATTTCCTTAATGCATACGATGTTTCCTTTGAGAAATTCATCATTGTTTCAATATTTATATACAGTGTGATTCCCTACTCTCAAGGGAGTGGAAGGAAAATTTTTGGCCCTAATATATGTACAGACATCAGAAAGGGATGAAATGTTTTATGGGTTATGAAGATTGATGGAATAAATCATGCTCTTCATTTTTTATACTGGAAATAGTTTGTTTTCAGGAAATAAGCATTTTTAATAGAAGAAAAATACATCGACCCTACCATGTCATATTGCTCCACTTTTGGTAAAGGTGATCCACAGTGCTACGTCGCGTTCAGGTGAGGTGAGGCAGACTTGTTAAGTTGGCATAACTACTTTGTCATACTTGAGTTTGCAGTATTGCATAATTAAAGGCTTATTTTTTATCTTGCTCATAGGTTATGTGTTCCTGAGTTTTTTGAAAAAAGTGCGGTTAGTCTGGCTCAACGTTGATCTGGTAGAGACACGCATCAAAAAATGAAAAATTGCATACCAGCCTTTTTTTCAGCCAGGGTGAAAGCAAGTTTCTGATGGAGTTCAAGAGCTCAACATTTTGGAGTGTTTTAAAAAATTGGCATATTATCAGCACCAAATTGAGCATGATCCAATTCTTTGAAATGACTCAGTGGTTTTGCCAACTCACCAGGCTAGCGTTATATAACTGGATTGCAATTTGACGCCGTATAAATTAGAGGCGTCGATATATTAAAGTTCAAATTGTTGATGATGATTGTGAGTTTCAAGAGCCTGACGCCAATAACTATCAGATCATAATAAAATTCTTGTTTGTTTCAGAATATGCTCACCATCAGAATCAGTGGAAACTTCAGCGGAAACCACCAAAATGAAACAAAGGATGCAGGTCGTAGTCTTCATTATTTCGATAAAGAAACACATCCATAGAGAATCCCAACAACCAAAGATCTGAATCTTCCAGTATCTTTTATACTAGGTGCTATCTCATTTTTAATATGTTTTCGAGAACTATGTTCCATAAAAAAGCCAAATATATGGAAATTCATCAGACCTATGGCGTCATTATGTACAATTCGAGAGGAACAAATATTTCTTTACGTAATAGAGTGATTAGTTATCTTCAGAAGGCAACGTTGATATTCAACTGTAGATAAATTATCACTGTAGGATTAACTTTGAAATCATGGCAAACTTCGAAGTGGAAGACAATACAAAATTGATAAGCAGAGATAATTATTTGTTCACTTCGGAATTCGTGGAAATAAGAAGAAAAAATGTTTTTTATTAATACTTTTGAATCATTCTCTTCTTCCGTGGGCAAATTGATTTCCAGAAAACAAATACCATCCGATTTCTACTTCTTTGAATGAAAGCTTATCGAATTTTGCATTGAACTGTAACGGCAGATTTTTGAATATTTTTCTGTTCATTTGATAACAAACGAAAAAAACATGAACAGTTTGACCTCTTGAGCATGACGGTTTTAAACAATACTTGGATTTATTCAAAAATACCAGGAAACTGTGGACAACTATGCAAAAAAGATCTGTAATTGCAATTTTTATGTTAAAAGAAATTAATTTGATAGAAACACATAAGTGAAAGAAAAAAGGATATGGGTATTAGCATAATTTCGATGAACACTCCCATGACAGTTAACAATGTTATTGCAGACCACAATTGTTCAAAAAATTTATATCTTTAAGTATGCTTATTCAAGGAGCGGTCAGTTAGTCGTAGGGGTTAAGGCATGAGCCTTGGACCCATGCTGTCTAGCTGTGGGTTCGATTCCCGCCTCGCACTCTAGAGGGGTTATGTAAAAGAGAGGTGTTATATGCGTTACATGTAAAGACCCTCAAACCTGTGAAAGGGAGAGAGTATAAACAAATATTCCAATATTCCAAGTATGCTTATTCACAAATAAATTACCGTTTTTCTCCACAGAACAAACAGCCAGTTATATAGCAATTATTTCTTTTTATATACCATGGGCAGTTAGAAAAGGGTTAAAAAGAAGTATAAAAATGGAATGAGAATACCGCAAAGAGGAAAGAGTACGTAGAAATGAGGAAGGAGTTCAGGTTGACGTGTGAAAAGAAAGAGCGAGGGAGAGAGAGAGAGAGAGACCTGAATTAGGAGTTGAGAAGTGTTAAGACTGGGAGGGGCGTGTGCAAGATAATTAATAGGTTTAGAAAGCGTAGGGGGGGGGGGGGAGAAAGCGAGAAGATAAGGAGGGAGAAAAGGGGGGGGTTTTTGAAAGGGGGATAGAAAAACGAGGGAGGGAGGGGTAATGCAGGGGAAAAACGAGGGGAGAGGGG
>WSXT02172921.1:0-10064 GCA_011762715.2 Neuroterus valhalla | reverse complement strand
GTTGGGGGAGGGGGAGTGTGGGGCGGGGGGGGGGGGTGGGTGGGGGAAGGGAGGGGTTGGGGGAGCGTGGGGGGGGGGGGGAGTAAGCGATAAGATAAGGAGTGAGTAAAGGAGAGAGTTTTTCAAAGGGTAGTAGAACAACGAGGGATGAAGGGGTAATGCAGTGGAATAACGAGGAGATAGAGATTCAAATGAGGAAGTTAAGGAGGTCTAAAGCAGCAGGCTTGAACGGGATGCAGAACGAAGCATATATATTTAGTACAACAGCAGTTAGAGACGGACTAAAAGGGGTAGTAAAGAAGGTTTGGGAAAGTGGGTCATTTCCAGAAGAGAAGAGGTAGGAGTAGATAGTGTTACTGTATTAGGAAGGGGACAGAGATAAGCAGGAAAATTATAGGAGAATCACATTGATGAATACGGCGTACAAAGTATACGCGATTCTACTGGCGAAGAGGCTACGAAATGATGTCGAGGGGAAAGGTATATTGCCAGAGGTGCCGACGGTATTCATAACGGGTAAGAGCACTCTCAACAATATTCATATTCTGCAGCACGTGGCGGACAGGAAAAAAATGAAAAAGGGGTCAAAATTTACGCGTTTCTCTTAGATCTCAAAGGAGCGTTCCCTTCAGTTGATAATGGGAGGTTGTGGGAAGCGTTGGAGTGTCCCGAATGCAGTGTGTGATTGACTGCATAAAATCTGGTAGATCGCCAACAACAAGGGTCCAAGAGTTCACTCATGAAATGAGGATCCATCATGACACAAAGAACAGAACATTGTGGACCAAATACGGGTAATTTCTGACGGAAGAAAGAGGATAAAAGAGAGGGAGCGATGGGTCAGAGAGAATCATGAGTTTATCGCTGACCCATCAAAACCTCTTGAGTGATTATCCAATTTCTGTCAAAAATCCACTAAAGTTCGAAGAAGTCAAGACACTTTGATCAGATAATTACGAAGTAGAACACCCGTTGAATAAAAGTACCTACTAAGAACATCATACGTTTCAAGGAGCTGTACAATAACTACATAACGTCCGAGAAGGAATGCTCACCAATCACTTCTAAAGAGGAAGAGAAAGCATAAAGAGGCACAAAGAACTCCTCTGCTTCTGGTCCAGAGTGTATTAAGGCCTCTTGGTGGAAGGAGTTCAATTGAACGCACCAACATCTGTCCAAGATCATAACCTCATATTCGGAATCGGAGATGTTTAACCCGCAGTGGCTGGTGTGGGAACAAAGTGTACTCCTCAGAAAGGAACGCGACTAGTCAAACCCAGAGAACAACAGGTCCGTAAATTGTCAAAACACGGTATATATTACCTTCACAGCAACATTGAGAGACAGGATTGTTCGGATACTCTAGCCTGTATAGAGTCTGTTTTAGGAATAGCAATGATAAAAAAGAGGCGCATAAGGCTGTCGGGGAAACCTGCTGGTCGACAGGAGAGTCTGCGAAGACACTGCGAACCACCAACACAATGTGTCGATTGCTTGGATTAATTACCAGAAAGCTTTCAGTTCAGGCTCTCATAGACTTATCATTTGTCCGTTAAAGAGCTTGGTGATTCATCTACAGATCCTGGTATGCATAGAGTCGAGAACCAGATTCACCATTCCTTCTGGGAAACATCCTGTGACTACTGATAGCATCACCTTCCAGAGGGAAGTCTTTTAGGGGTACACGATACACTCTTTTGCAACACACTATTTTCACGGTATCTTGCACTTCGCGATTCCCATAGGTACTTGGCAGCGAAACTTATAATTGTGATCATAAGGTCATTCATATATTATCTATGGATAGCTTCAAGATTTATTGTTTGGGAAAATAGCACCTCAAGAATGCTACAAAAATCATCGAGAGGCACGTACGAGGAATCGGTATGTACTTTGAATTGGACGAGTGTCTCGAGATTTATTTGTGAAGGAGAGTCTCCGAAACAGATACAAACACCTTCTTCGATGGATTTGGTCGTCTAATTTGTCGTTGTTGATTAACATATCTGCGACCAACATGTTTGCTGTCCTGGTTCTACTCTACTCGTTCAGGGTAGTTCCTATGGACGGAGAAGGAGCTCAAGGCCCTCAACATAAGTGCGCGCAAGATAATGCATAAGAAGAAGAGACTGTATATGAACCCATTCTTCCCGCGCTCATGCAACGCAGGCCAAAGGAGGACGCGGGCATCTCAATTTCAATAGGGAAGAACCGTTTATTCACAAAGTCGCAGATCCGGCGGCTGAGACTTTACTTCAGAAGTCAGGATGGTGCATTTTTTCATGAAGATGGATTGCTTTTCAAAGCACAGGCGAAAGGATCAGAGGTCGAAAATTTCCAGAAATAACCCAAAGACAAGCATCAACGACGGAAATGTACAGAAACAATACGGCCCTTTGCATGCTTCAATAGCATCTTTATCGCTCTTATGCTGTTTGCCGCGCCCCTGCCCTGCCGAACACTCCAACGGAGATAATGTCTATCATTGCGAATGAGAAGTGCCGAATCTACTGGAACTAGAATTCCTCGACAATAGTTACTATCCGAAACACAAGACCCGACATCGTGCTCCTTGACAAACATGACCGAACTATGTACATAATCGAGATATTTGCCCCTGATGACTACAAAGGCAAGGCGATTGAGAAAAAGAAGAGGTAAAGAGATCTGAGAACGCACCTACAGCGATTCCATCAAGAACATCTGGTTAGAATGGTTCCCATCATCGGTGACCTCGGATGTGCGATGCCATGCCGTGGCACTTGCCGGATGTAAGATAGGAATCATATTGGGGTCACTATATGTCGTCAACTCTTCATTTTAACCGCGGTTCTACTGAGAGCTTGTGTCATTTCCTGAAATGACGGCTGCTCCAGAAAGGACCCTGCTGTAGTTGTTCAACTAATCCTATATTCATATTTATAATATGTTTATAAGTAATTATAAGTATAAATATACCCTTGAACGGAACACCTTCTTCACCAAGAGTCAGAAACATTTTGAAGCACCTTTGGCATAGTCAGGGGGCCGCTGATCGTGAATAAAAGTACGGACATTTCGATGATATTCTTTATCATTTGTATGAGGACTACAAACTCACCATTTGATGTCAAAGAATTTATTCTTCGGAATAATGCATGATTTTCGAAGCGTTGAATACAAGAACACGGACTAGAGCTGTGCTGAAAAGGAGCTGGTGGAATTTAAGATAAATGCTGAACCGAAGTCTAGAAAACACCAGGATAAGTTTCTTCTCTGACACCATCATACTATCACAACAAAATGGGCCGAAGAGGTTTGCATATGCCATGATTCGCAAAGATTCTCTTCCTTCTTCCAGAGATGGCTTACCTAACTTTCACCAGAAACTGGGACGACAGACAATCTTTTGGGTCTCTTGGCATTAAAAACTTGTAGACCTTCGCATTCCCACACGGGTCTGTGATAGCAGTTGACGATATAAGATTCTATGTTCCTTACTGCTTGAACCGTTCCAATGTTGTCTTTGAATATTTTTATCCTTAGACGCTGAAACATCTCGCCAAAATTACCCAATAATGGCAGCACTCGTGCATTTTTGTTGATATATGCCATTATCCAGCCTCTCACTACTCCTATTTTGTATGACTCGCCTGGCAATATACTTGAGACTATACCAGAAGGGCCTTCATAATAGAGGAGATTAGATAATCGAATTCTTGTTGGTTCTGAAAAAACAAATATTATAGGTAGTGAATCGATTATTCAATTCTTCATATGGATGAAAATCATAAAGTTAAAATTTGCCTATTTTCAAGTGAATGGAATAGTAAACTTTCAGATAAATATTGAACATCTTTTCCGTTCATATTATTTATAAAAGTACGCTCTTATTCTATATTCATGTCCAGCATAACATGCATGCGCTCTACTGTCCGTGTCACATCGCTCTATGACCCAATATAACTGAATGGAACAAGATTGAGAAAGAGTTCAATAATAATATGTTTTCTACAATTTATTAATGTTTCATCAGATTCAGGGTGTCTAACAGAGTGGCTGAGCAAAATCATCGCACAATAGAAGTTTGTATGTTTTGGTCTGAGGTCTGGAAATTATTGTTCAATCGATACATGCATGCTGCGTACCATGTGCCTCGTTACTTTCATTCAAAATATTCCATTGAGTTAAAAAAAATGAATTGAGCTCTAACAAATTGAAAACAGTTTTTTCGTGATGAAACGCATGTAGAGATTTTTTTATGTAGGATTTGAAAATGCTCGAAATTGAATATTTCAAATTCAATGTGAAAAGGTTATGAACGAATGCATGTAAAATACACTATGAGAAAGATGAGGTGCCCAAAGTTAATAACATACTATGATTCGAGAGAATGGGTCAAACCATGTTTCTTCAACTGAAGACCTAAAAATCAGAAATAGATCATCGAAATGTGTGCGGACCACATTTCTGTAGTCCGCTTCAAGGACAGGGGTTAGAAACTAAAGATGTTACTTGGTGGAAGTTATAGAGTTTAATTTGATTTTTTATTTTATTTATCATGTCCTGAAAATGAATGTTAGTTGCTGGAATTGCGGATTGACTGTCAACTGTGCTTTCGGTAAGCAGTGTCCCTTTACATCTCTAAACGCTTTTTCTCGATAGCATATTTTTGAAACTCGTTGACACGATTACTCGAAAAGTACTTGTCCAATTGCTCTGAAATTTCAACAGTTTACTTGGCAAACAACCAGTTCTGGTCGGTACTACAATCTTGCAAAAATCATTTGTTTAAATATTTTTTTTACAATGAACAATAAGAAACAGGGGAAAAATCATAATTTGGCGTAAAAAGGTGTGCGAAATGGTTTACAAACAAGATATCAAATATATTCTAGTACCAACCATAGCGGCAAGTCTACTGAATACAAGGGATGTAACTTTTTGTGTTTTTGATAATTTGAACGTGCAAAATCATGTCAACCGTGGAGCAACTTTCTTCTGCAGCCTCAACTTCAGGAAGTTGGCATTGCAATTCAAATCAATATTTCATCATTATCGAAATTGTTATTTGTTTATCAAACCACGTAGTTCAACAAACAAAAAGATTCGTTCCAAAATATTCAATAGTTTTTCCTTTGCAACAACTCGAAAGAGTAGTAATTTCCGGGCCATTTGGGTAAGAGAGGGGAGTGATGAGTGACAGTTATTTACACCGTTGCTCACGCATTGGACCCCTGCTCTAAACATTCCTCCCAACACGGACAGAATTCTGCTCATATGGAGGAACATTCGGAACTTTACCTCGATTTAAGTATGATATATGATTTGCATGTAGTGTGATTCTTTACTCTCAAGGGCGTGAAAGGGATATTTTTAGCCCCGATATACATACATAAGAAAGTGATGAAATCTTCCATGTACCATCAAGATTGATATAATAAATCATGCTATTTATTTATCAGAACGATAATAGTTTGCTTTCACGAAATAGGCGCGGTTCCCGTAATCTGAACGGAAGAAATTTGTCTTCCTTTGTTGCATTCAAATGGTTTTGAGGAGAAGGAAAATATATTGACCCTACCGTTCCATATTGCTCAACTTCAAGTGAAAGTGATTCATGATGCCACGTCGCGTTCAGGTGGAGTAAGGCATACCTTTTGAATCGGCATAACCACTTTTCCCTACCAATTTTGAAATATTGCATAATTCAGGGCCTATTTTTTATCTTGCTCAAAAGTAACTTTGAGTCAAGGTAAAAACACGTTTTCTGAGTTCAAGAGTTTAACATTTGAAATATTGTACAAAATCAGCACCTTATCAGCACCAAATTAAGCCAGATCAAGAACTTTTATATTACAAAGTTGTTCTGCCAACTCATCAGGCCTGCGTCACCCAATTGAATCGCAATGAGACGTAGTATGGAAAAGAGGCGTCGATATATTAGAGATAGAACTGCTGTTTATGATTGTATATCTCAAAATTCTGAATTCAATGATTCTTAGATTATCAAAAATTGTTTATTCTTTCAGAATATACTCACCATCGGAATCGGTGGAAGCTCCAGCGGAGACCACAAAAATGAATAAAAGGATGCGGGTCGTGGTCTTCATTTTCTCAAGAAAGAAACCTGCTCGCAATGAATTTCAACAACCAATGATCTGAATCTTACAGTGTCTTTAATGCTAGATGCTATCTGATTCTTTATTTGTCTCTCTGAACTATGCTTCATACTAAAGCTGAACATATACAAATTCGTCAGACCTATGGCGTCATTATGTAAAATCTAGAAGAAACAAATATTTCTTTGCCTAATGGAGTGATTAGTTTTTTCCGAAGGCAACGTTTATATTTAACTTTGGAAACCACATAACCATGAGGTTTACTATGAAATTATACCAAATTTCTGGCGCGTACAGTTTTTCGGAGTGGGAAACGATACAAAATTGAGGAGGAGAGTAGATTATTTGTTCGCTTCGGAATTTCTGGAAATGGGAAGAGAAATGTTCCTTTTTTAAAATTTGAATCATCCTTTTCTTCAGTGGGCAACTTGATTTTCAGAAGACAAATATTACACAATTTCAACTTTTTCTTCGAATGAAAGCTAATTAGATTTTGCATTTAACTTTTACAGATATATTATATCATAATAAGTTGTAAGAAGTTTCGGTTTAAAAGTGTAACTGAAATGTATTAAGATAGGATAGATAAGAACTGATACGTGATAGGTATGCGTAATATGACATCAGAAACATTGAAATAAAAACATTAAGGATTATTGTAAAAAATTGCCCTGAATAATCAAATTTCTGGAAGGAGAGACCACACCTCGAATTACCCTCTGATTACAGCACACACCCGTCGATCAATCAGAAGAGGACACTCCCCTAATTATCTCCCTGACCCTTTGAAGGAAGCGCAGGAGGTGTGGTTTTTCTTGTTTGGAAAGGGGGGGGGGGGGGGAGTTTGGTACAGCAATGTGAGTTGGGAAAAAGGAGGACCTATAACAATACTGATTATACTAATCTTACTCTCTAATTAGGTTTGAAAATGTAGGTTATAAATACACTTGTAATGTTACTAGTCTATGTTTAAAATACAAACGCAACATTTATTGGCAACAAAGACAAGCAGAAAAATACGCAAATGAACTAACGCTAGAAAAAATTAACTAAGGATGGATAGTGATCTTTCGTTCAGAAAATGAATACCACACCCTGTGAACAATGAGTGATATGCCTCAACACAGAGCTGATTCTTGGTGAAATCTGGTTGAATAGGTTCCGACGGAATCTGCATTCCATCTACATATAGTGAGGAATGATTAATTTTATGATTTTGGAAATTATTCGGTTTTTCTTGCTATTACCGTTGTATGCTGCATTGTCGACGAATCCCATAATTATCCTTCTGGGTAGTTGTCTATGTACGACATTATAAAGAGTATCACCCTGTATACTCGAATGAATGGTTAGTGCTTTTACCTCTACTCTAGTAATTGAATATTTGGCTGCACCATGACCAAGTGCTTTTGAGTGAGCAAGTAAAATTCCAGGAATGATTTTTGCTCGACGAACTAAGAGAATAGCCTCCTCAATATGAATGTATGCTTGACCTCTAGGATCCATGAGACCGAATGCATCTTCAGAACGCACAAGATGAAGGCGGAGCTCTACGCTGTTCAAAAGAAATTTATCTTGATTGAAAACATCACAGTGTATATAACCAATCAAGTCAATCTTCTCTCCATCACAAAAATATTGCCGACGAATTGCAAGCCCTTTATTTTTATCCTTCATATCCTCCATATTTCCAGCAGTGTCATTTGCCCATAAAGATGCTGTGAGATGATTTTCTCTAGCATCCGGTCCATTATTTAGTAATGTTTCAACGTATGCTCTGCATGCGTAAGCATTATTTGGAGGTGATATTATTTTTTGATTAGAGTATACGTTCACCTGATTGAACATAAAGTGCAATATATTATTAACAGGAGCTATTTGAGAAATAGCATCGGCATTTGGTTCTATTTTAACGGGTGTATGCAGTGCTATCTCAAGACTCAGTATAATATTTGGTAAATCAATGTACTCATCCCCGTTACCAGGGACACTAATTCTATTGGTGAATCGTCAACTGGTTTGTAGTAAACCCACAGAAAACCTTTTATAGATGTTTTAGTTGATGGTAATGAAAATAGATCGAGTTTTGATTTCAAACATTCACGCGAGTGTGAGTGTAAGAAAGACATTTTCGTTTAATCTTTTTACTCAGTCCCAAAAATGTCTAGAACTGTATTTTTCTTTGATTTTCTAGGTTTTTTTCTTATACTTTTACGCTTAATCGTCCTTCCTTTTTTCGTCTTCTTCGTCTCCTTCTTGCTTTCACCTCGTGACAATCTCTTTACTTCCTTCGCATTCCTGTTCTTCTTCTTCTTTCTTGAGTTTCTGTTTTTCCTACTGATACGCAATGCACTGAGATCACCGATTGACTGAAGTCTCTGCTTTTTGAGCAGTAGTGTAGTAGTGTATTTTCACGTAATGTATTTTCACAGCGTTCCCTAACGAAATATTCTGTTCAAAGTCGTCAATGACATTCATACCAGTGTGAAGCGTTTCTTTACCAACTATACCTGTACCACGTATCAAAAACGGTAAAATACGACGGAAGAGGCCACCGAGAAAACTGCCGATTCCGTGTCCTCTTTGATAGTGGGATTCAATATAAATTTGTGAGAGTTCTCCTCCGCCAAGTTTATTTGCGTGGTAATTGTCGTATATAGTCATTCTTTTTCTATCGTAGAACAATTGCACAACTAGTATATCCGTAGTATATCCGTTTAAAATGAAGTGTCGCTGTCAAGGAACCAACTTCAAACTGTATAGGAAGTCCAAGATGATCCCTTATATCTATTACGATGGTCCTGAATCCTAAATGAAGTATAGGTATGTAATGAGGTGATGAACAATATGTCACCTGCGTGAGGCTGAATGTATATTTTTTCGAATCAACAGGCACAACTCTTAAAAGTGGGGATTCAATATCTCCAACGATCCGAGGTTCACAAATATCACAATAGATGAAGAGTTTCTCAGGTAATCCGTTTGTGAGACTTGGTGGTTAACAAGCCGTGTAAGAATTAGTCGGTAATAATTTTTCTACCGTTAAACCTAGAGAACGTGAGATTTTTTCACTTATTACAAGATAATGGATACCAGCTTGTTCACGGTTTTCCTTGCAATTTCGTTCCACGGCGACATACTTTTTATTCAGCTGGTCAATAAGATTATCATAACCAGCTTGTTTATAATTATGTTTACAAATTTTTTCAACTGTAACATATTTGTTGTTCATGTGGTCATATTTCAATAGGATACCTCGACTTCTCGCTAACATCTGGTGTACTGTTTATAGCATGGACCAATTCCTTTACAGGATAGTAGACACCTGATAGGGAGAATGATTCTTTTGGCTTTAGCCACACACCAGATAGAATTTGTAGTTTTTTTTCTCTATTTTAGAGCAAATTTTAAATGATCCAGAATTAAGAAAATTTGCTCTGGGTAATTGCAATTTTTCGCACGAGATCTCTACCATTCGTTTTAGCATCAGTTTTGCCACCAAAGAAATCCCATTTTTGTTCAGGGAATTCTTCACGGTCGTAGGGGGGCGGGCGGGTCATTGACAATGTTACGTAAAGCAACAAATAAAATTCTCATCGTGATGAAAAATAATTATAACGACAACTTAATATAAATCACAATATTAAACTAGTTCCTATTGAAAGAGTATCGTAAAAGAAGGTTCGTATAAATAATAATACTACCCAAAGATTTATTGCAAACCGCAAAATATTAGAGGAGATGTGATAAAGTATTGTAACTAATAAATTATCATAATCGTTTGATTAACATACAAGCTTTTTCCTAATATCCGATGAAAGGTACGGTAATTTACAAAGTTTTTGATCTTACGTAAGATTTCAGGGGGATGGGGGCGGTTGACAGAATCTTCAGAATCTAACAATATCTTACATTTTGGAGGGGGGGGGGGGGGGGGCCAGAATTGAAAAAAACGGCTTGAGG
>WSXT02172920.1:0-38873 GCA_011762715.2 Neuroterus valhalla | reverse complement strand
CTTCCCGTTACTATTTACAATACGTAAATTTTCAACTGAAAATTTAACTTATTCCCATTGAAAATTCCATAGTTTCAGTTGAAAATTATTTTGTTTAGTTAAAGAATCATTTTTTTCATTTTAAAATTTGAGTATTGAGTAAATTTTTTGTTGACAATTTATCTTGTTCAGTAAAATTCAATTTATATATTTAAAACTAAAATCTTTCAGTTCATTTGTTTAGTTAAACATTCATTTTTTCATTTTTAAATTTGAGCATTCAAATCTTCGTTGACAATAAATTAATCTTTTTCAGTAAAAGTTAATTTATCTGTTTGAAACTCAACTATTTCAGATGAAGATTCTTTGTTTTAGTATAAAACTGTTTTGCTTCGTTTGAAACGGTTTTTTTCTTTAACTGAAAAGTTGCTGTTCCATTTCTGGTTGCAAATTATTATTTTTTTAGTTTGAAATCCGACTATTTCGTTGAAACAGTATATTTTTTCTCAGAAATGATTCTTTTTATTTTGAAATTAATCTTCTTGTTTAAAAATTCACCTTCATGGTTGAAAATTGATGTGCTCCATTTAGATATTTATCTTTTTATTTGAATATTCATCTCCTTCATTGAAAAATGCACTAATATTTGCAAATTCGTTTCTTTTTGTTATCGTTAATCGATTTTCCTCAATCGTGAGTTTAACTGTTCCAATTTCCGTTAAAAAAAATTATATTTTTTTGTTGAAAATTTGAGTATTTTATTCAAAATTGATTTTTTTTGCAATCTTTCATCTGTTGTGTTAAAGAATGTTTAGAATGCACCTCATGAATGAAAATAAATGTTTGCGTTTTGCGAGAAATATAAATATGTTACTTCTAGTTGACCGGGAAAATTGAAAAAATTGACCGTGAAGAACCGGGAAATGACCGGGAATTTGAAATCGTCTGCCGAATCGCCACCCTGATTCTAAGTATTATTCACTTTTATTAAATTGGAGTTGAAAACGTAATTTGTAAGGGCCAGATATTTTTTGGTTCAGGATTTTGAGGGTGTCTTGAATGAGTGTGTACATGAATAGATGATAAATTTCCTAAATCGTAATAGAACTTGAAAATTACAAGCTTGCAGGCAATTATTTCTCGTGGCTGTGAACTCAAGACCGTCTAATGTACGATCATTTCCTAAAAACAGGATGGACATTTGTCTTTAGTTAATTCGTATTCTCACTAAATTATTGATTGAAATAAAAATTTATGTAATAATTTAATTTAAAATTCAGGAGAATGCAAAAACTGTTAGTCGTGATTTTAAATGTTCGACAGAATGTGTGAACATAGGTTCTAACTCCGAGGGTTGCGGTGATTAATGGGCAGTAAACGTTCCACATTCACGGAAATAATCCCGTTATTGAGCTATAAATGCGTCCAATTTGTCGAATGGAGCACCCTAGTGAACTATTAGTTGACTAAATCCCTTTTAATTTGCTTAGAAATTCGAAAACGGCTACAGAAAAATGTTAAGACGATTGCGAGAATAATATCTTATTAATAAAAAAAAAACGCGTATCATATTCAATTAGTAGATAAATAGTGAATTAAAATTTTAGGAATGTAGCTATCAATTCATAATCAGTATTTCAAATCGTGTGATAGACTTGACTATTATTCAAGAATAGTCGATATCATTTAACATATGTATTTAGAATCCATTAAGTATTGAATCTTTAAGTCTAGATTTAGGAAAAACTATCTAGCCACGAACATTCGAAGAGAATGATGTATTTATTATCAACAAAGTAGAAAATGTTATTTAATTCTCTAAAATATTATCTAGAACTTCAGAACATAAATTAAAAAACTGTAAGCTGTTAAGCCGATTTTCACATTATCTGGAAATTTATCTAGAGTTATATTTAATTTATTACAAACTTTCGTTGTTTCAATCATCTGTAGTGCAATTGGAATGTTTGAAATCAATATATCAGTTGAATTCGTACAACAGGAATTAATGTAAATCATATAAGGGTCAATAGATAAAAAAAATATAATTGCTGTTCTTCTTTGAGTATGAAATTTCAGTATCATTTTGCCAATTATGATCCAAAATTCAAAGATAATTTGAAACACCTGTTTGACTATTAGGTGTGAGTTATTATTGGTTATAAATTCGAATGCATTTGACACTCAATTTTAGGAACATAAAGAGAATAACGTACCAGGAACTGCAAAACGTGGTAGTTCGGTATATTGGATCTCGTGTGTTGATATTATGTGTTGCGTGTATGCACTTTGCACTAAATCACTAAATATGAAATAATAATTTTGAGATCACTTGACTGTACTAAGGCCGACTCGAAACTCGTTGCTGGGTAACATTCAGTCACTATACGTTTCCATAGTAACGCCTATTACATCTATTAAACAATCGTGATATTGAAATTTCATTGTCAATTAATTTCGAATTTTTATTTTAGCATCATAATAACTTTCTTTATTATTCTAATTAAGGTAAACTATATGAATTATAAATAATGTAAATTCTGCTTGCGGTTGAGAAGTATTTTCTTGCTAGTAGAAATCTAATAAATCCTTTCGATGGAAAAATATAGAGTAAGTAAACGCCTGAAAATTCAGAAGACTGGCATTTGAGGATGGTTTCAGTTATTGTTAGTTAAGTAACATTTAAAGTTAAGAGTTGAGTCGTTTTTCTTTTTTATGCTTTGTCTGAAAACTATTCCACGGAGTAAAACTTCATGCCTGCGTTGTTTTGATTCAACATGAACTATAGCTCAATTCAAACTTTTACAAAGGCGAAACTTTCGGTGTCCTATTTTCATGGTGAAAAGATATACGTGTACTTCGAGAACGCTCAAGTTTTTATAGTTTGTTCAGAATTCTTTTTATGGTGATTCCAGTGTTTCCAATCTAACGTGAAAATGGAATTGTCAGAAAATACCGTTTTATCGAAAGAAGCCAAAGAACTAAATTTTACAATAAAGTAATTGTAGAACAAAGGATCTTTTCCTAATTTTTCATATATCTTCTCATATAATCATGAAAGCTTCTCAAGTCTCGAGAGACCTTTTAGGCAATTAGGGAGCTTCTATCATTAAATCAAACTGCTCTCTTAGGTGTCTGAGGCCTTGAATTTGAGATCAAGTTCGTATCGATTGTTCTAAATTCTCAAATTCGAAAAAAAATCCTCAAATTTATTAGAATAGCGACCGGAAAAATGGAATATTTCGTGAATGCAATTAGAGTCTTAGGACTGAAATAAAATTATTTATGCTGAAAAGTATTTACTGCCAAAATCACCGCAACCTCTAAATATTTAAACCAGAGTATATTACAAATTTATCAAATAATTTTATTAAAATAAGTTTTTAGAATTATCTAGGTATGAACGCATTGTTGTTACGATTTGGAAACTATCTTTGGGGATAGGGTTAATCGACTATATTAATCTGCGTATTGATTGATATCAGAAAAAAATGTTCTCCCAAATTTTACTTGAATTTGTTCCACGAGACAGTAGCTGAGAATAATGAATATAGCAATAGTAAGTAAAGTATTAAGTGCGGTGATATATCTCAAAATTAGACTTCGTTAAATACTAGATAGTGTATGTACGATCCTAGATAATTATGGTCAAAGATAATATTCGAATCAGTAAATATTGATATAGTCGAAGAGGACAAAAATTAGTCAATTCGTTAATGTTAGACAGTTTAGATTACCTTCGTTATCGTAAAAGTCGCGGAAATGTAGAACTAAAGGATTTAGGATATCAGAGCAGTCTTCGTAGGAACGACAAAAACATCCTGCAAATAGCATTTAATCACGCAATTCTATTTACTTTTTCATTTCCTTATTTTGTGTCAATCTGCGAAATCGTTTGTCTCTTTCGAAAAATTCATTTACACATGAAAATTTCCTTTCCTTCACAAATAGATCTTCAGGAATTAATTTTTCCATCAAAGATCAATAATTACACAGGTCTGCGAGGTTTTGTTGTAGAATAATATAGGGGTTTTCGCTACTTTTGAGGTTATGTACTGGGCGCGCGGAATTTTTTTAGTCTTGTTTCGAAACGCCATCATTTAGAAATATTCTTCCCCTTCAAAATAAGCTATTGAATCTTCACCAGCGATTTTTTTTAAAAAGATACAGACATTTTCAGTTTCGACATTCATCTGAACAACCGTATAAGCATTCACTTTGACCCTTTGGAGCATGCCATTTTGCACTCAGAAATTTCTTTTAGTGATTTGTACCTGGAGGCAAGTACGTATCCAGGGGGGAGGGAGCAGCCCACTCCTGAACTCCCGAAATTTGACATTTTTTCCATTTGTACTTCATCTTTCTTTCGCACTGTAAATAATAATAATAGATTAAACGTCACGTTATGATTTACGTTTTAATGTGTGATTCGCTGTACTCTGAATCAATTAAAATGGGTCCACATTTTAAAATGTTTTTCATCATTTACCCCCCCCCCCCTCCCTCCCCCCCAAAACGAATTTTTGGATACGGGCCTGAATGTCTAACTGAAAATGGCTGTATCTTTGTTTAGGAAAATCGCTGGTGACTGTTCAATAGCTTATTTTGAAGGGAAAGAATAGTACTAAATGATGAGATTTTGAAATAAGACGAGAAAAATTTCTCGCGTCCAGTATATAACCTCAAATGTAGCGAAAACCCCCATTTTCCGAGTATTTAATCTCAAAAGCCTGACGTGATGGACATATTCTAAGCTCGGATTCGGATTCTACAGGAAAAAATGACTCCGGAAAAGACCTCTCGTTTTCCAAAAACAAATACAACCCCATTATTTGCAGACCTGTGTTATTTATCTCTGATTGATCATTTTGGTTAAACTGTTTTTTATTATGAATAGAACAATTATGAAACCTCGAAGACCTGCAAACTGTTGTTAGATATATTGTACTTAATTTGTATACTGCCGACTTTATACGAATATAATTTTTAATTGCTAGAAGCGTATTGGTGATTTGTTTCGTCAGGCGCTGACTTTGTTCGACGATAGTATCAATAACTTTGTTAGAAAAAAAAAAATTATCATTAGGAACTTAGCCGTACCGGTACATCGATATTTCATTTAAAAATCTAAAAAAAGTCGTAGGCGTCTTCGTTTAATATTACTGTTTGTAATCTGCTCAAAGTAACACACCATTTGATCGTAATTGTGTATTTAGGTACAAAACTCTCGAGCTTTTTGTGAAAGTTTCCTTCCGTAAACAGTAGGAAAAATTACGATTCTCAGATTGGATTGGAAATGGAAGATAAGAGAAATTCAATTACGATTACTCTGTTAAAATAATAAGGATGTAAGGATTCCTTCCTGTCTGTCGTTGTGAACTCGTCGATTATCTGGAACGATGAACGAGCTGAATATTATTGTATTGTTGGCAGTTTTCCACGAAACCAGTAACGATATCAATAAATTTAACGACATCCAATTTTGAATCACGTATTTTCGCCTTCTTATTTAACAACTGAACTTAATTACATTTTATTTAGGACTAATGCTAGTTCAGAAGAATATTCTTGAAGAAAATTACCTTAATGTAATAAGCAGTCATTTCTTTTACAGGTGTAAGAAAATGTGACTAAAAATGAACTTATTTTTGAGATGAGTTTCACAGCCATTTGGAAGTTTCAAAAGATTCGATACCTTCAGCTCTCAATCTGCTCAGCATTGTAAGATAGATGTCTGGAGTGAACGGAAGGAGGTTTCCCCTTTTCTGGATTTCTCCTAAGAATCAAAATTTTTTTAAAGAATTGCTTGGCTTTTCTCCATGGGTGAAAGCAATGTTTATTCTATGAGAAACCTACCGTCTAAAATCATCTTGACAGCAATAGCAGCAGGAAAACCAACCGTGCGAGCCATAGCTGAATGCCCTTTATTATCACCGTAGATCACCACATTAATTCCTCGCTGTTCCCTTTTACCATCGGGCCATCGAATACCAACGTCGTGCCTCAAAATTACCAGGTCACGCTCATTTTCTTCATAGCAGAGTTTCTTTGACAAGTAATGACAGAGTGTGTCAAGAGGCGTATTCAACTTCAGAACCAAATCCTCCTGCAAAAGACCCAAGTCTTCAATCGCCTGGGCTCGTTCCTCCGAATTAACTCGCTCTACCAGCTTCCGTTTCAAGTTTTCGTAGAAAATACTTTCATTCGGGAGCCCGAGGAAGTTGGAGATTAGCGATCTCTGAAATGACAATCATTTCATGGTCAAAATGAAAAGAATGAAATTTTGAACAAGATAAGAGTAGAATTGAAAGGCTGAGAGCAAAAGCGACACAAGTAGAGACAGACAACATGGAGTTTCACATCTATCTGTCTCTTACTTGTTTCTCTTTTGTTCTCGGCCGTTCAATTGAGGGCCCGGATGCAATAAGGGGACGAGCGCTCGAAAACGCTAAAAAGTATTGTGATATCAAAATTTCGAAACTCAAAAAAAAAAAAAAAAAAAAATGCGCTTGTAGATAATGTTAAGATGGAACTTTTTTTTATATACATTTTTTCAATCCCATTTATATTTTTGATAATAAAAATGAAAAAGTGATAAAAAAATGTTGCCACATTGAATTATTTTTTGAAACATAAATTGTCGTCAGACAAATATTATTGAAACTCTTTAAAATTTAGTATACGCATGTATTATACCCTAGCGATGCCTACAATGTAGAGAAATAATCTAAAAATGCCAATCGCTTAATAATGTTTAATCGCAAATGGAAACCTGACGGTAAGCACGTTTTCTGAGCTTCGACGAAGAAAAGTATCGAGTAAACTTCAAAGTTAAAACAGCTTCCAGTGAGACATTTGTTACTTAATATCGGAGGAAGATTTCTGGAAATTTTTAGGTCAATTCATTGAAAATTGACGGGAATATTCATTTTGTAAGAAAACAGGCGATGTCGTGTACGATTGCGTCGTTAGTACTCTCGCCTATATGTATACTCTCCTATAAAGGACTTGGCTCTTCGAAAATTAAACATTAAAAAAAGGCTGCCTTTTCCCTTATCTAGTAGAAAATCGACTGCTTCATATTTCAGGATATTTCGTTGTTTCCAATGAAGTAGAAAATGAATTAAAAAAGGAAAATTTGTGCTGTGCAAGTTGTTTCATCCTTTATTCTATTTCCTTCGTTTTAGTAATAAAGAATGTAAACAAACCGTCTCATGCCTTTGTTTTGAAATTTTACTGTGAAATAGGTTCAATGTCCCAAATTGTTTCGCACTGTGCAGATCGCTCTCTGTTTCATTAGATTGAATTGAATATTATATTTTTGGCCTGTAACTGTGAAACAATATAATTCGTAATTTCTAGTTATTTTTAGGTTTTGGAATTATGTCAGAAGTTCAAGTAGTCCGTAAAAGGCTTCGGGACGAGAGCAAGTGGAAGAGAAATGTGACAAAAGATTGCAGAAATAAGGTAAGAGAATAATGATATCCTTATCATTTTGAAAACATTCCATTCAAAACGTTTGTTGGCATATTGAAATTTCAAATTGAATAAAATTGAAAATTTTGGTTACACGTTTATACGTTCTAAAGAAGCGTTTCTTAAAAGTGTCTAAAATTTTGAGTTTTCAAGCTCTCATATACCTAGATTTGATATTTAAAAGCTCCACAAATCCCATCGAGCTTAAAATTTATATCCCTTGAGAAAAAAGAGAAATTTTAAAAAAAGTATTTAAAAATTACTTCCAGAGTTTCATAATCACAAACCTATTTTATTATGTCTTAAAAAAATTTCTGCAAGTAAAAAATAGGGATTAGCGCGTTTTCGGCGCTATCTTCTATTGTTTTGCTGTTTGTTTCATTAAAAATTGTTTACAATATATAGAATATTCCTCTTTCCTGATAATGAGATGATTAAACATTTTTATAAACAATAAATTATTGTTTATATCCATTTTCTCCTAGAATAGTGGTAGAGAGTCCTGTTTTTTTCTGAAATTTTCAACTTGTTTTTACCTCTTGACCTGAAGTGAATTAATCTGAGTTGAAAAAATAAAATCATTATTATTGGAAACTGTCTTTTCTTGAATAATGCTATAAACTTTCGATTTTTCAGAACATTTCCAACTTGTTGTTAACTTTTCGATTTGAGTGAGACAATAATTAATATATATTGATAAAATATTTGTTGGAACGATCTATTATTTCCCATAACTTTCTTCACTTAGCGTAATGCTATAAATTTGCGATTATTCTGATATTTTGCGGGTTTGTTCTTCAATCAGGTTTTTACAGGTTATTCACTGGACTGCTCCTACAAATTCCATTCTTTCGTCTTTTCTGTTGTAAGACATTCTTCTTCTTCGAATTGATATTTTTTGTAGATTATTCTCTTTGTTGTTAATTTATTATTTGTCCATTACTAAAAAAATTGCGAAATCTTGGAAAAAAACCACTTCCTCGCATTTTTCTACGAGAAGATAGTTATGAACAATAATGAACTGACTAAAATAGTATGTATGTTAGTTTTTATTTTTTATTACCTCACTTTAAGGAAAAGTTGATAAAAGTTTGCAAATTAAAAAAAACCGAAACTTCGTAGCACTTTTTAAAGAAATCATTGTTCTAAATAAAAATGACATTTTTCAACAATGACTTTCATACAGTATAAAAAAAAATGTCGCCTGTTTTCTTTTGAAATGGATATTTCCGTCAATTTTCAATGAATTGACCTAAAAATTTCCAGAAATCTTCCTCCGATATTAAGTAACAAATTTCTCACTGGAAGTTGTTTCAACTTTGAAGTTCACTCGATACTTTTCTTCGTCGAAGCTAAGAAAACGTGCTTACCATCAGGTCTCCATTTGCAATTAAATATTATTAAACAATTGGATTTTTTTTATTTCTCCACATCGTGGGCATCGCTAGGGTATAATGCATGTGTATACCAAATTTCAAAGAGTTTCAATTATATTTGTCTGAGTCGAGACGATTTATGTTTCAAAAAATAATTGAATGTGGCAACATTTTTGTATCACTTTTTCATTTTTATTATCAAAAATATAAATGGGATTGAAAAACTTTTTATAAAAAAAGTTCCATCTTGTCATTATCTACAAGCGCATATTTTATTTTATTTAATTTTTTGAGTTTCGAAATTTCGATATCACAAGACGTTTGGACAATACTTTTTAACGTTTTTGAGCGCTCGTCCCCTTATTGTATCCGGGCCCTCAATTACTGCTCTGAATTTAAAATTCTTCAACATATTTGTTTTTTTCTCAACTTCAATCTTACCCAAGTGATGTCGGGTCCATTTGGATGCAGAATCGGATTTGGGTTTGGGTCGATGAGTCCTAGAAATTGAAGACCCTGAATGGTGTCCGTGAAACCCCTGAATCTCAAAGTACCTCGCAGAATCGTTTCAGCATTTTGTATTCCATAAAGCTCTCGATACCTTGTACTATCCCTATTTGGAAAACCTTCCAATGCAAATCCGGGAAGGAAGTCTAGGTTTTCAACCGCTGACATAAGATCACCACCTCCAGTAATTTCAACTATCTGAAATCGAATCTCATATATTCAAGACAAGCTTCAAATTTCGAAACATTTTCAGGATGGCGACTTGACCGGGAAACCGGGAAAGGACCGGGAATTTTACTGACCGGAAAAAACCGGGGAATGAATTAAAAAACCGAGGATTTACTTGACTCAACCTAGACTATCCAAATTCTACCGAAAAAATAGGAGGAATGACCGCTTTCTTTTTATGAATCAATTTGTCAATTTGTTGGTTTGTGAGATTTTTTTAGCTGACTCAAATTTTTAAATTGAATTGATGATAGCCCAAACCTACAGGAAGAATTATTATTTTCATTTTTTCAAAAAAATGTATTTATCACGTTTTATTTGCTTTTTCCTCATAATTTGACATGAGAAAAAGAAATCCAGAAAATATTTATAAATTCTATTTTAGGGGAGGGAGTTCCAGTGAAGAAGTATATTTTCACATGAACAGGGAATTTTTTCATGGAACGGGAACTTTTTAAACTAATTATAATTCGGAAAAATTTTAAAGTTCCCTCGTCTCAATTTAAAATTTAAAAAAATACTTCGAGCAGTCTTTAGAGTAGGAGTAGTATTCCGAAAAAGAAATATTTCTGAATTATGATAGCTTGTTTACATTCTTCATTGCTAATTCATTATTTTTCAGTTAAAAAAAAACTTCTTCGTTCAAAATTTAGACTTTTTTGGTGAAAATCAATTTTCTTCGATAAAGTTGCAGTATCCTCTGGTTGAAATTGTTGCTGTTTTGTTAAAAATCAATTTACCTTTTTTGGTGACATTTCAAGTATTTCAACCTGGATTTTTGAATTTGGAAATTATACTATTTCTTTGAGAATCTATTTACTTCGTGGAAAATTCGCCTTTTTTGTAAAAAATCAATCTTTATGGTTCAAAATTCATCAACTTGCTTAAAATACATGTATTCCCGTTGAAGATTCATCATAATACCTGAAAATTCATCAGTTTGGTTGAAAATCGATTTCTTCTACTGAAAACTTAACTGTTTCATTTTTAGTGGAAAATTGAGCCATTCGAGTTAAAAATTCGACAATTCGGCGAAAATTTATCATTTTGAATTGAAAATTCAGTGAATTCGTTGAAACAGCACATATTTTCTTGAAAAATCGACTTTTTGGTAGAAAATGATCTTTTCCTTCGAAAGTTAATATTCTCCTTCAAAAATTCTTCTTTACGGTTAGCAATTCAAGTTATACAGTGAAACATTTTGTATTTTAGTCGAAAATTTATCTGGTTGAAAACTTTTATGTTTGGTTCACAATTAATTTTTAAACCGAAAATGTTACTATTATATTTATGGTTGAAAATATATATCTCTTCAGTTCAAGATTTAACCATTTCGTTAAAAAATTGTATTTTTTGGTTGAAAATCAATTTTTGGTCAAAATTTCAACTATTCTATTGGAGGGTTCATTAAATCAGGTAAAAACTCGTCTTTCTGGTTTAAAATTCAACTACTACAGTTACACATTTACAATTTTATTTGAAGCTTCATCATTTTGCTTGATAATCGATTTTTTTTTAAAGTTAGTTTCCTTTCGTTACAAGCTGATTTACTTTGTTATAAGAATTTTTTTTCAACTGAAAATTTTACTTATTCCAATTCAAAATTCCATAGCTGTAGTTAAAAATTTATTTGTTTGGTTAAGTTCAAAATTTGAGTTTTCGAATTTTGGTTGACAAAAATTTATTCTTTTTTAATGAAAATTAATTCATCTGTTTGAAGATTCAACTCTTTCAGTTGATTCAGATTCTTTTTTTCAGTTAAAATGTCTTATGTTTGGAATGAAATTGGGTTCTCAAACTGAAAATGTTACTGTTTCATTTTTGGTTGGAAACAGTTATTTTTTCAGCTAAAAATTCAGCTATTTTGTTAAAACATTGTATTTTTTGGGAGAAAATTAATCTTTCTATTCAAAAATTAATCTCCTTGTTTGAATATTCACATTCATGGTTGAAAATTGAGTGCTCCAGTTAAATATTTATCATTTTAGTTGAAAATTCATCTTTTTGGTTTGCAATTCAAACTGGAAAATTTTAGTTTTTTTCAAAAATTAATGTATTTTGCAATGCTTGATCTGTTTTGTTACAGAATATGTAGAATGAAAGTCGTGAATAAAAAAAATGTTTGCGTTTTGCGACAAATATAAATATATTACTGTTAGTTGACCGGAAAAACGGAAAAACTTGACCGGGAGAAACCGGGATATGACAGAGAATTGAAAATCGTCCGCTAAATCGCCACCCTGATTTTGGATCGAATGAAATGGAAGCACCTACCTGGCCTTCGTGAAAATACTTTGCAGATGACAAAGTGTTTAACAAAACTCCACGAGGTGACCAGCTAAATTTGTACCTAAGGGGATTGAAAGAACATTCCGGAGCCGGAAGTC
This sequence comes from Neuroterus valhalla, assembly GCA_011762715.2. NCBI lineage: Eukaryota > Metazoa > Arthropoda > Insecta > Hymenoptera > Cynipidae > Neuroterus > Neuroterus valhalla. The sequence goes on along the minus strand of WSXT02172920.1, from coordinate 26,920 downwards.
CGCCGCACCAGGAAACGAAAGATTCAATTTTTCCCCCACCTTGCCGTACACCTTCAAAACATTCCAAGGCCAACAAATGATCGATGCCTGGGTCCAAACCTACCTCGTTCAATATTGTAACACCAGCCGCTTCCGCTCTAAAAACAAAATGAGAAAGAAAAATTTAAGAAGTGAGATCTAGGGGACTATACTTGAATTACGTAACGGATTCGAGGGCCTCTAATCGACCTCCCCCCTCCCCAATTTAACAAACCGTAAAATAATATTTATGTACCCCCCGCCCCCTCATTTTGTACGTAATTTTTTATTTTATTTAATTTATTTAATTTATTTTATTTTTTATTTAATTTTTTTTTATTTCCAATTGAAAATACAACTATTTGGTTAAATGTTACAGTTTTATGTTGAACAATCATTTTTTTATCTGAAGATTCATCATTCCACTCAAAACTTCATTTATTTGGTTGAGGATCTAAGTATTCTGTTGAAATTCGATTTTTTTCTGATTCAAGAATTGATTTTTTTCAACTAAAAATGTAACTGCTCCATTTCTGATTGAAAATTTATATTTTTTTGATGGAAAATTAATCTTTTGTAGAGAAAATTATATCGTCTTATCAAAAAATCGTTTCTCTAATAAAAACCTAACCTCCTTGGTTGAAAATGCATCCTTTCTGGTAAAAAGTTCAACTGTCCGGTTACAAGTCAAGCTATTTTTGTTGAGGATTTAACTATTTTTTGGAAATTCGTTTTATTTTTGGTAGAGAAATAATATTTTCATCAGAAATCCAACTATCTAGTTAAAAAAAAATCGTTAAATCTGAAAATTCATCTATTTGTTTTAAAATTCATCCATTTGATTGGAAATTCATGTATTTGGATAGAAAATCGTCTTTTTATTAGGAAGTTGATCTTCTTGGTTGAGAAGATTCTTTTTGGCTGAAAATGCAACTGTTTGGTTGACAATCAATTTCTTATGCTTCCGGATTAAATCATTTCATTGAAACATTGCATTTGTTTGCTCGAAGAATCATTTCTTTGGTTGAGATTCCGTTTATTTTCTAAAAAAGTCTAACCTTTAGGTCGAAAATCAATTTATTTGATTAAAAATTTGTCTTTATCGATAGGCAATTGATTTCTCTTAGTTCAGGATTGAACTATTTTTTGGAAAAGTTTATTTTTTGTTCAGCATTCTTCTATTTCGTTGAAAATTCATTTTTTTTTGTTCGCAAATCATATTCTTAGTAGGGAGGTTATCTCCTTGATTATAAATTCATCTTTTTTTGTTTGAAATGCAACGGTTTGATAAGAAATAAAATTAAATGGTTAAAAACTAGGTTTCTGTTTGAAAGTTAGTCTTTCTGGTGGAACATTAATCTTCTAGGCTAAGAATCCATTTTCTCAGTTGAAAATTTTACTATTTGGCTTAGAGTTGAACCATTTCCTCAGAATATATTTTTCAAGCCTTACCTTTCTGGTTGAAAATGTAAATATTTTCTTGAAAATTCATCTCTCATTTGATTGGAAATGGAATTTCAATATGACGATTTGACTATTATATTTCTGTTCAGAAAAGTTCGTCTTTGTCAATGAATTGTTTATTGTTTGAAAATTTAAGTATGTTTTTGAAAATTTCCCTCTAGATATAAAGTTAGTCTTCCTGGTAAAAAGTTCATATTTTTTATCAAAAATTCAGCTATTCAATTAAAAATTAAGCTATTTGTTTGAACATCGATTATTTTGTTGTAAATTCAATGATTTTGTTGAAGATTTCTTTTTTCGTTGGAAATCTAACTGTTTTTTAAGAAAATTGTCCTTTTGGATTGATAGTTCGCTTTTGACAGTAGAAAATGTATCTTTTTTGAATGGTAATTAATTTTTCTTAGTTTGAAATCAACTTTTTTATTGAGCATTCAACTTTCTTTCAAAAACCTCGTTTTTATGACTTGAGAATTCAATTAAATGGTTGAAATTGCATGTGTTTTCAATTGAAGTGTAATCTCTCTTGCACGATAATTTCACAATTTGGTAGAAAATTCATCTTTGTAGTTTGGGAGTTTATTTGCTTGAACATTCGACAATTCTGTTGAATATGTAATTATTTTTTTGACAATTCGTCCTGTTCGATTCGACCTGTTCGATTCGATTCGTCCTGTTCGATCTCTATTCTCCGAATTTTGAAAAAATACGTACCTCCCCCGTTGGATCTGTTACGTAACTTAAGTACAGCCTCTAGCTTAAAAAATTCATCATTCCATACAAAACTTACTCGTTATGCAAAGCTTTAACATCTTCATTCATATAACTTGCAGTCACCAAATGAGTTTTGGTATCAATGCAAGTTTTTGCTATGACATGATGTAAAGTATATGGCAAAAGTGAGACCACAACATCTGCTGAACTTACGACATCTTTTAAAGTATCAGGTCTTTCCAAAACGTTCAGAAATACCGGTTCAACACCTGGATATTTACTCGCTAAGGCATCAGCTTCTTCTTTTAATTGAGAACAAACTACGATTCCTATATTCTTATCTCTATGCAAATATTCCACTACTGGAGCTGATACGTATCCCGCTCCTAATACTACTACCTAGAATAGAAAAGTTTAATGAGATAACAATACACAAACAAGTTTATAAAACAAACTGTACCTTCTTCAACTGCTCTGTTCCATTGTCCGTGCAAGCTTTGTGCCTACTCCGCAAATTTAGTGTCCTAAGTTCCTGAATATATTCGAAATTCGGAGTCAACTGGCCATTGGAAGCAATAATCGCACCATGAACAGCTGGAGTGAAATTATGTTCCTCCAAAGGCTTTTTTGCGTCAGACTGCATGATGTCCAACAAATAGGGATACAATAAATCACCAAAAAAGTCTGTCGATTCTCTCGGTAACTGAGTTGGCATATTATCAATCGAACAAACAAGAACTCCAGATCCCTTGAATGATTTCGTATCTTTGTTGCGATCAGCGTCGTACAAGCAAAAAGGCGTATCTATTGTTGTGCATTCGTTCATAAATCTGTTTGAAAACATTTTCATAAGATAAGATTCATATAAAACGAGAAACTTTGATATCATTCAAATATGTGATAAAGCTTTGCTTTCAAAATGATAATACATTCTTTAATCGAATATTTATTTTCAATAAACAAATATAGAAACTTACTCAATACTGCCACCAGGATCAGCGGAAATATCGCAGATTGCCAACATTCTGTGAGGTAAGGCAGGAGCTCCCACACTTATCGGAAGCCATGGTGTGTACGCTGGTCTCAGTAAATATTTCGCATCTGGGATTGTGAGTAACTTTGGAGAATCAACTGCCCAGTAAATTCCGTTAATAATGACTGAGGCATAAGGAGCTATTTTTTTACTAAAGGTAGAAATGTATCTTTCAGGATGTTGATCGTACTCCTCAGCATCAAAAATGCCGTCCTCTTTTCTTTCCAGGTGATGCCTTCTTCTCACTTCGCAGGCGTATATTTTATTTGTATCTAAAAAATGAGAAGATTATTTGAGAACTTGAAATTGCAATTCGAGAATTAAAGGAACAATTATGATTGTATAGATGACTATCAGGGTGGCGACTTGACCGGGAAACCGGAAAAAAACCGGGAAACGACCGGGAACTTATTTGAAACCCAGGAATTCACTCGACGCAACCTAGGTAATAGGTTATTACCATAAAAATACGAGAAATTACCGCTTTCTTTTCATGAAATAAAAAGAGATCTTATCATTTAATTTAAGAAATGTGCCGTTCCTTCAGTCTGATTTTGAAAATTTCTAAATATACCCATATACTTTATAAGAGAAAGAATTACTATTTTCTCCATCATAAGAGAAACCGTTTGCAAATGTGTTGCACTTTCAAATTTTTTAGCTAACTCAATGATCGAATCGATGATAGCCCAAACATACAGAAAGAATTATGCTCTCCATTTTCTCAAAAAAATGTGTTTGTCGCATTTTATCTGCTTTTTCTTTTTCATCTGGCTTAGGACAGCGAATTTCAGAAAATAATTATACTTTTTACTCTAGGGTAGGAAGTTTCAGTAGATAATTATAATTTCACTCAGAACAGTGAATTTTTCACATGGAACCGGAACTTTTAAAAAATGATTATAATTCGGATTTAAGAGAGGAATTTAAAAAAATCGCTCTTCCAATTTAAAATTAGTCACACTTTGAAAATCCCCTCTTCCTAATTTTGAATTAAGAAGGTACTTCGAAGATGAAAAGAAGAAATATTGCTGAATTATAATAAAGGTAGGATGTTCCTTTCGAACTTATCGTTTTTTAGGTCAAAAATCAACAACTTTGTTAAAAGTTGAACAAAATTTTTGGTTGAAGGTGCAATATTTCCATTTGAAATCCACCTCTGGTTGAAAATGTAATAACTTTTTTGAAAATCAAACCATCTTTTTTTGGTGAAAAGTTGAAGTATTTAGTTGAACATTGATTTTTGAATTTGAAAATTAAACTTTTTTTTGAGAATCTATGTACTATGTGGAAAATTTGCCTTTTTTGTAGAAAATTAATCTTTATGGGTAAAAATTAATCTGTTCCGCATAAAATACAACCCTTCCAGTTGAAGATTCATCATTTTACCGATAAATTCATCTGTTTGGTTGAAAATTATTCTCTTCAACTGAAAATTCAACTGTTCCATTTTTGGTGTAGTTCAAAATTTACCAATTTGGATGGAAATTTGTGGTTATGAATAGAAAATTAAATTATTTTGCGTGAAATTCTGTTGAAATATCGATTTTTTGGTAGAAAATTATCTTTTCTTCGAAAGTTAATTTTCTTGTTCATTGATTGAAGGTTTATGCTACCATCGATACCATTTCATATTGGTTGGAAATTAATATTTTCATGGTTCGAAATTCAATCATTTTGTTAAACGATTTTTTATTTTGGTTGAAATTTAATTTTTGGTAAAAATTCAACTATTCTTGTTGATGGTCCATCATTGCAGTTAAAAATTCGCCTTTCTGGATTGAAATTCAACTACTTTAGTTAAACATTTTTTATTTTCTTTTAAAATTCGTAATTTTGTTCGAAAATGGAACAATTTGTTTGAAAGTCGGTTTCTTTGTTATAAGTTATTTCCATAACTAAGAATTTAATTTATTTTAATTGGAAATTTCGTAGTTATGGTTAAAAATTCATTTGTTTTGTTGAAAATAAATTTTTCTGAATAAAAAATTTGAGCATTTATTTGGATTTTTATTGACAATTTATTTCCTTTAGTAACACTTGATTTATCCGTTTTAAAATTCAACTTTTTCATTCAAAGATTCTTTGTTTTAGTCAAAAACTCCTATTTTCGGTTTGGAATTGGTTTTTCAAATTGAAAATAATACTGTTCCATTTTCGGTTGGAAATAATTATTTTTCAGATCGTAATTCAAAAATTTTGTTGAAACAATGTATTTTTTACCAGGAAATGATTCTTTGTATTTGATACTCAATATTCTTGTTTCAATATTCACCTATAAAACACGCATTATTATGGCATCGAAGGTAGGGTTTAAAAAACAATGAAGCTAAATATTTGCTCAAAAGAAAATAATATCAAACAGTTATTAATTCTCTGCCGAAGAAGAAGGATGTCAATTTGACCGGAAAATAGGGAATTTTATAGGCCGGATAAAGATTGAGAAATAATTTGTACATAGTTTCTTGAGAAAAATAACAAAATATAATTGTCTAAAATTTTGATCTTCATTAGGGCAATACAATCTCTGAGTATTCCTTCATATCCAATTGATAGTATTACTTTTTTTGGACTACAGAACTTTGTAGCCTTGCAATTTTTTGGGTGATTTATCTTTTCCAATATTTTAACCAATGGCCTCAAGATTTCTAACTTTAATCCCCCCCCCCCCTCCTCATTACGCAATAATTCTTATTTTTACTTATAATATCAACAATATATCAATCATTTTCACTGTAAACAAGACGTCAAGGAAATTTGGGACATTTCAAAGGACTACGAAGTATTTTGAAGGACTAGGAATTTTTTTAAAGAATACAACAATATTTTCAAAGAATTTGAGGTACATCAAAAGATTTCAAAGGATGATGAAATTTTCCGGATATTTTCCAAGATTTCAAAGGATCACGAGAGCTTTCATAGATCTAGTGTGATTTCCAAGATTCTCAAATACAAATTGCCTAATACAATTTCAGAGAGAATCTCGATTTTTCAAGCGATTTTATAGAATTTTAGGGATTCTAAGGACTCCAATTAGAATTCCAGAGATTTTACAAGATCTCAAGAGTTAATGAAGGATTTCAAGGGATATTGAAGGAGATTTGCGAACTTTGAAAGCTATATCAGGGGATTTTAATTGCATTTCGAAGATTTGAAGAAACATGAAGAAATCATCAAGATTCCAGAAGATTTTGCGGGACTTCAAAAGATGCCAACGGATTTCAATAGATTTCGAAGGATTGAAAGATGTTTCCATGTTTCCACTATTTTTTAAGGACTTTCAGAGATTTCAAAAGATTTTGAAGTGTATCCACGCACTTGGAAGAATTTTGTGATATTTTGAGGAGTTGCTCAGAATACAAAAGATTTCCTGAAATCATAAAGAATTTTTAGAAATTTCGATAAATTTTAATGGATTTAAGAATATTTTGGGGGATTTGAGAAGATGTCGAAAATTTTTGAAAGAAATCGCGGGATATCAGATGATTTTGAATTACTTGAAGAGATACCAGAGTATTTTTGCGAATTTTGAAGGATTCTAGGGGATTTTCATTTGATTTAGAAGATTTGGAAGGATTGGAAGGAATGTTATCAGATATACAGGAATATGAAAGATTCGCAAATATTTCGAAGGATCTGCAGGAATTTTATGTGGTTCAAAGCGGTTTTGATGATTTAACAAAATGCCAGAGGATTTCAACACATTTAAAAGGATTACATTTAGTCGATTCCGTAAGATTTAAAAAGATTTAACGGGAATTCAAGGGTTTCCCAAATATTAAAAAGGATTCTGATGAGTTTTAATAGATTCTAAGGGATTAAAAAAGTTTCCATGATTTCACAGGACTTTTAAGGATATTAAGAGATTTCAAAAGATTTCAGAGTACATGCACGTACTTTAGAGGATTTTGTAAAATTTGAAGCGATTTGACGGAACCCAAATATTTCCTAATACTATAAAGAATTTCCGGGGATTCCAAATATTCATGAAGATTTTAGGGGATTCCGAACTGTGTAAAAAAATTGTCGGATATCAAAGGAATTTTGAATTATCACAAAAGTCTTTTCGCGAATTTTGAAGGATTTTAAGGGATTTTCATTCCACTTAGAGGATTTGAAGAGAATGAGAGGAATTTCAAAAAAATTCACAAAAATATAAAGAATTTGCAAGGGCTTCCGAGTATTGTGAAGGAGTTTGAGGGATTCAGAGAAAATTTATTGAGTTTCAAAATACTTTTAGGGATTTCAAGAGAATTAGAACGATTGCCGCCGATTTTAAAGGATGTCAGATAATTTTAATTGTATTCCGAAGATTCATAAGAATTCACTGTCAAAAAAAGTGGTTGGAAATTACCACATCACTCAAGAGACATAAAAATACCAGTGATTACTGTGGCAGTTTTACTAAAATATTTGAAAATTATTCTGATACTTTAAAATCATATACAGGCGGGAAAATTCTCGTAACCTTGCTTTCAGGGCAGCTTAATGTTACGCTTTTTTTGTAAAATAAACAATCAAATATCTCCTGAAAATGTGAAGTTGTCTTTTTGCATAAAACAATAACACTATGCTTAAATGATACTGCAATGTTTCGAATTGAATAGTTTCAGGTTAAATATTCGAGAATTCAAATCTACAATTCTTTGAGTTGAATAATTTTATCTCAGGAGGGTTCTAAATTGTACATTTTCTAAACGAAAGAGTTGAAAAATGAATGATTTCGCAGTATATCAATATCTGATTTCAAAATTGAACATTTTTAGAGAGATTATAATTTAAAAATGATAAGAATTCAAATTATGTAATTTCTGATTCAAAGCAAATTTAAAATTTTCAATTGTAATGTAATGTAATTCATTCTCTTCCCTTGTATGAGGTTATACAATCTTGAACGTTCTCGAATAAAGTTTTTTTTCGAAATGTTATGATTCACAGTTAAATTTAGGAATGTTTAATTTGACATATACTGATTGAACTTATTCAGTTTCAAATTGAAAGACTTTGAATGCGTAATTAATATATATTTTCAAACTCAGAGCTGGAATCTCTGATAGATTTTAAAACATCTCCATTCGGGATTTCCAATATGAAATTATTCAATTGTGAACGATTTTTATTCGAGAATCCATTCTTCCAATTTCCTACTCCATCTGGAAAAGTCTTATTTTTCAGAATTGTGATCTGCAATTATTTGGGTTTGAACGCTTCGAATCCGAAATTACATCATTTCAATTCCTACCATTTAGAAATCAAATTCTCTTTAAAAATGTTCAATTCTGAAATCAGAGATTTATATACTTCGAAATCATTCATTTTTCAACTCTCTCGGTTGAAGCATATTCAATTCAAAATCCTCCCAAATGAAAATTATTGAACTGAAAAAATTGTTGTATGGATTTTCGAATATTTAATCAGAAACTATTTAATTTGAAACATTCTTTTCGGGCATTGCTGATGAGAGATGTCCGTCCATCAATTTATTTTGTTTAATGGCGCACTTCAAGCATATAAGAGTGGAATTACAAAATTCTGTTAAAATTCCCATCTTTCTGCTTTTATACGCTCCCCATATGAATTGCATTACAGTACATATTGTGATTTTAAAGGCATCATGCAATATTATACTCTTATGGTAAAATTGCTACTAATATTATAATATGGCACTGCAATCACTGCAATTTCACATTGAACTTGTAAAATTAACACATTAATCACGGTGAAACATTTGCAAAACGACTCGTAATTTTCAACTACTTTTTTTACAGAAAATCCCAGCAGATATTACGGGGATCCTACAAATTTATACAAATTTTGGACGATTTGAAGAGATTCAAGGCGGTTCCGAAAAAAAGCTCTCAATTACTTGCACGCATTTCAAAGGAATTCGTGAGATATCAAAAGACTTCTCGACTTTCGAAGGATTTCCGAATACGACTAATAATTATGAAGGATTTGAAGGAATCACAATGTTTTTTTTGAAGATTTAAAAATATTTTTAGGCTTTTAAAGATTTTAATCTCTGGTACAATATCTTACCACCATGTTCTGCAACTTTTCTCAAATCTTCTGGAGGTACGTATTCGTGAGGAAGTTCCTGGAAAACTTCTTGAGCTCCTTGACTTACGTTTCCACTTCCAGTGAAAACAACGGTTAAAGGTCCAATTGATTTTGGTAAAGCACCAAGAGCTATTTCGTACCCTGCATCTCTAATCGATTGTCTTGCCATTGAAGAGTCTCTGTAGTTGTGCGCTGGACCAATGTGCTAAAACACAATCTTTAAAATCTCCCCAGATGATACAAGACATTTCTTCTGAACTCTTCTCTTTGAAAAGCATGCAAAAAAATTATGTTCACTGAAGGCAAGGAATTTTTTTTAATTGGTAGATTTCTAATATCAAAATCTCACCATGAAAGGAGTGTGATGACCCAATGCAAGAAGTCGAAGACCTAGTCCATGTAAAACATTCACCATGCCAGCAACCCCAGCATATTTGCCAAAAGCAACAACACGTTGTCCGTTATCATCAGTCAGCTTTTCATAATCAAGAAGACGAATATTCTTTTCAAGAATGGCATCAAGAAGATGCATATTACTCTCCTGAGCCTTGATAGTATGAGAAAAAAAGCAATAAGTCTTATTAGGAATCAACTGATCAACAGGAACTTGTTTTACACCGAAAATAACTGAAGCTGAACTGATATCTTCTTGTAAAACTGCACCAGCTGCCAGGTAAGATTTCACCGGATAGGCTCTTCTGTTGCTTGGTTGCACGATCACTTTTACTCCAGATCGGACTAACCGACGAACATTCGCCGGAGCCAGAGGAGCTCTCCTTTCCCATACTGACTGATCTTCACGCCTTATGGCTATTATTTTACCTTTCAGGCTCTAGAAATGAAAAAATAACGATTGAAAATTAATGTGCCAACGAAATTAGCAATTAATTAAAAAAAAGCATGTCATATCTAGCAGGCTTTGCTTACGCTTGCAAACCGGAAGCTCTGACTGGCAACACATGTTGGAAACACAGGTGGAAATCGTCTCGATCGACTCAGAAAATAAGGTCCCAAGATTTTCATGACACAAATTAGAAATTGTTCAAATGAACTATTATAAATCTACGAAACGTAAACACACTTTTCTCTACATTCCACAACACTTACATCGAAGTGACCGACAAGTTCAAGTCCCTTTGAAAGAATGAAACCGTTTTACTCTTCCCCTTCGGGAGCATTCAAATAAAGATAAAGATAACAAGAGGCTAAGTCAGAGGATGGAAAATATTACAAAATTGTTGATAAACCCTGGGTCACTAAAGATAAGTATCTTCATTCTCCTATTCCCTTTTCTTATCTGAAGAAAAAATATTTCTATTTGTAGTTTTATCTTCTCGCTCGACGCTCCTGGGCCTTAGGAGATAAAGTCTGCGGAAGAATGAAGAAAGACTATGACTCAGAATAAACAATCCATCAGAAGATTATTCACTCAAAACAAAGTTATAAACTCTGATTTTTTCAAATCGCAGAAATAAGTTGCGAAATTATCAGTTGATGTTCAACTATACTTTTATTGCAAGCAAGGTTCTAGTGATTTATACAAACAACATTCAAAATAACAAGAAAAGTCAATAGGGAGATAGGATGAATTTGTTCTTACTTATCTAAACCAAGCACAGCGCTAATTAGGTTGCGACTTGATGAAAAGATACATTTTGTTCTTGATTGTTTGTTTAGTGGGGTTAATTCTTTTTAGAATTCCGGTCATAGTGTTGACTAGTTCATCGGAGGTCAGGCCAGTCTTTTTAGATCTGAACTTTTGAAGGAGTTCAGTTGCAGTCATGGGTTTCCGCATTAGATACCGCCTTACCGCTTCTTCCGTAATTCCAGATTCACTATAATAAAAACCAGAATTATTGAAACTTATGTTTGATTCAATTCCATGGATACATTGTTTTATCAAATTAATTTTTCTCATCCCAATTTGTTTACCAACCTAGAACTAGGAGTAAAAGGTGTCGATGGTACTGAATTGAAATTATCCAACTTAATTTTCTTCGATTGCGACAAATCGGGTGAAGCATTGTGCTTCCTCTTTGAAGAATCTGAAACTGGAGCAGCAGGAGTAGGAGTAGCAGACCTGGAACTGTGGGCACTATTTGGTTTCTTATTGTCTTTGTCTTTTTCTTTTTCCTTAGGCACGTCGGAGTCGGAATCTGAGTCACTGGAGAAATCGCTGGACGAATCTTTAGAGGGTGTAGATTTCTTCGAGTCTTTTTTCTTCGACTGCTTCTTCTTTTTCTTTTTATCCTTTCGCTTTTCTCCGTCTTTTCCTGATTTATCTTTTTCCTACAAAAAAATTTATGTATATTTGAGATTATAATTGTATTCAAACACCCACCTTTGAGATAATGGAACCTAGTTTCATTTTATCAATGTATGAACATGTTACATTTTTTGCTAATAAGACGACGTTATCAAAAACTAGTGAAAGGAAAATTCTCAATAAATTTTTAGTATGGTCTATCTTACCTTTTTCTTTGCCTTATCGTCCTTTTCTCCATTTTCGTCATCCTCATTTTTGTCTTCGTCGTCCTTCTTTTCATTTTCGTCTTCATCATCATCCTCGTCAGAAGCCAACAATTTTCTCATGGCATCTTCTTCGTCAACTGCCTTGATTTCCTTCTGTTTTTCCAGATCAGATCCAGATTCGGAGGAATCAGAAATGTAGTCGCATTCTCTTCCTTCCTCGTCTCCATCATCACTTTCTTCAAAGGCATGATCCTCGTCGGAATCGATCTTCTTTTTCTTCTTCTTCAGATTAGCAGCAGCTTAATTCAATTGTGTAGATTAGTATGAATATAAATAAGAATACATTATTATGAAATTTAAACTTCTGCAGAAAAAATGAGTTTCGAGAAATACCTTTCTTCTTCTTTTTCTTTTGTTCCTCGTCATCAGATTTCTTTTTCTCGCCGTCTTCATCGCTTTCAGAAGATTCATCATCGGTCTCCATCCACTCATCCATTTCTGATATCTTCAAATCCTTTTCTTTCCTTTTTGTTTTTCTGCCTTTTCCACCATCAACCAAATCCTCATCCTCGGCACCATCATCATCATTTCTCAGTCTTCTCCTCGTCATCAAATTAAAAAAGTTAACTACTGTGTTCCTACGACTAAATTCTATTTCTGCCTCTTCGGCGCTAAGGGCCTTGTACCTTTGAATAGGTTGGAAGTTATACCTGAAAATGATATAACATTTTCCGCATTTGAACATAAAAAATCAATTTTCCAAGATAGCTTTTTCATAGTATTGATTTTGAAGAAACCTACCATTCGTGTAAAGGAAACGCTTCAATGGCTCCGTCTTGTGCGTGTGTAAAAATATAATAAGAAGCGTTTTCGCCAACTCCACCCTCTCGAACCCCCTTGAACTTTTTTCCGGTCTTCCCTCCGCATTTGAGGATCCAAGGTTGGTCTTCTGGTTTGTATTTTCTGCTGACAATGCCAAATTTCTTTTTTCGAGCTTCTTCTCTTGCATCACGACCGAATTCTGAACCCGCACCGAATTTCGGCATTTCTTCATCGAGTCCTTTATATTCCTTCATGTTATTTTCTCGCTCCAATTTAACTTGAGACCATTTCGTGAAGTCGATGTTCATAGTTGCGTTAAATCGCATCACGTTGTGCTTTTTCTTAGTGTTCCTATATGATCAATTTGAAACAAAGTTGATTATCATCTATATCGAAAATTTTCAGAAGCATAGTACAATCAAATGAGATTCAATATGATTCAAAGTTTTCTGTTTGAATAGTCGGATTAGTTTGAAATATCTACTTACTTTGGCACACGTATGCTAAATTCCTGAATGGTGGGAGGAGCCGGTGCCTAGAAATGTGATAAATATTATTAGTTTTCAATTTGAGAAGAATATAGACAGATTAAAAATAATTCAATTTTTATGTAACTGACTGAATCCATTTCAAATCACGCGTTTTTGGAAAAATCGACTATTAATATTTTCAAAAACCCCCACCATTTTGATATTTTCGAATATTTTGTTAATTGTTTAAGGGATTTTCAAAGAAGATAATTGACCTCACTAGTATGAGTTAGAAAAACTTGATTATCTCACATAGGTCCAAAATTATAAAGGTTCGAGGAAAAGGTTTGTGTTTTTTTGAAAAACCTGCATGAAACTTACAGTGTCTTGCCATAATATATGTATGTATTTGAAAAGGAAGAAAAAAAAACAACCACAAATTTTTTTCAATATTTTGTTAATTTTCTAATGGGGTTTGAAAGCAGACAATTAATTTGGTTAGATTCAGGAAAGTAAACTTGATCTTAGGAAGGTCGAAAGTTATGAAGGTTATTCGAAGGAAGTTTTTTTTTCAAAGTAACCGTAAAATTTTGAATGCTCATAACTCCACACAAAATAGATCAATAAGTCTGTGTCTTAAACGTGTACTGCATAAATGATTTGAAATGGATTCGTTCAACTGTAATTAAAATCTTCGGATCAAGGAAGCGGATAAGATTTCAAAGTTCTGCATCTTGAATGATGTTACGCTGAAAGCAGGTTCTTTTCCCTTTATTTTCACTTGATAATTTGCGAATCAGTTGTATAAATTACAACATAAGAATTATTTAATACTATTTACAAAATTCGAACATATTCCTCAAAGTGTACATAACCTAGAATACTATTTCTAAAAGAAAGGTTATCATGCCGGTTATTGTTTTTTCGTAGTCTTTTGCCTTCGATTTTACTCAAAATCGAAACGAATTATTTTCAGGTTTGGACATTCTGATTTCAAGAATTTTTGTGTTGGAATGTAACAGTAAAAATATAAACCATAAAATGCAAAATTATTACCTTGCTCGTTGTTGGAGGTGTTGGCACACTCATTTTTCTGGCTTCTTCGACCCTTTTGTTATTGAACTTTTTAACTTGCGTTCAATCCCTACTAATATAGAAATATACTTAAAATTGACACATGTACAAAGTATAAGGAAAGCCAGGCTAGAGCAAACGAAACTCTAAAATCAACTGAAAACAACTGATGTAGACAACTTGATAATGATAACTCTAATGCAAATTGTTTGCGCAAGCGCAACATTTAATATACTTTTACCATTTTTGATCAAATAATATCAGTTGAATAACTGTATTGAAGTATTTTCATTATTAGGCAAATTCAAAAAATCATTTCATTTTTACAGTAGCAACTGATCATCTGTTACTGTCTTCACAATTAAGCATAAACAACTTCTTCCAATGCCTTTATAACCTTAATTTCTCATTTCAAATTTCGCTCCTTATTCTGTAGTGCAGCGCAGTCTCTGGTCAAAGAGCGAACTCTTTTGACGAAAGATCCCCCATTCGTCAGATTCTCTAGATACAAGGGAAAGAATGTCAAGTTCAGTCAAGTTCTCAAAGTTCAATACGCGGTGGTTGTAAATTCTGATTTTGGCATAATTCTGAATCCCTGATGAATAATTTCATTATTTCGAGTGGAATAGATAATATTCTCATCAGGAATTTCCCAAAAGTGTAAAATAGTTCGCGTAGATTATAGCAATACCGTGTGTTTCATCTCAAATAAAGTGAATGGCAAAAGTGGGGGTAGAGTGAGTGAGTAGCTACCATATTGGCAACTTGTGACTTTTGGGTGGTAGTGAGCAAAAAAATAACCCCAACTAGTGTCCTTCCGTACATGAAATGATGCCTTGGATTTTATTTAAGTAAGCGTTTGTTTCTGTGTTTGGAAATCCATTTCTGCGCCTAAGAACCAAAGGATTTCTCTGGAAAAAGTCGGGAAAAATGGTAAGTAACCAAACAACTGAAACTTGATCTTTAGTTCTTGATCGTATTCCAATGTGCAGATACTTTTATCAGTTTTCTTTAAAATCGCAGAGTTTCTTTGGATTCGGACAGTCCGCTGACATAGAAATTACTTTAGATGGAGGCGATACTAGAAAAACTGCAGATATCAAGTCCGAAGATGGAAAAAAGGAACGACACTTACTCTATTACGATGGCGAGTCGGTCTCCGGCAAGGTGAGACTCATTTTAATTCAAAAGAAATCTCTACAAAAACGAATCTAATATAATTTAATGAGTTTGTTTTCCATAGTGCTATTCTTTTCACGCTCAATTGAAAGATGAGTTTTAATTCTCTTTTATTTGTACCTAATTCTGCAATTATCCATTTCGATCTAGATTAACATCAGTTTAAGAAAAGCGGGTAAATTGGAGCATCAGGGTGTAAAAGTAGAATTCATTGGTCAGATAGAGATGTTTTACGACCGGGGTAACCACCACGAATTCACGAGCTTGGTAAAGGAATTGGCGAGGCCAGGGGAGCTTACGCATCATACACTTTACAATTTCGAATTCGCCAATGTGGAAAAGCCTTTCGAAAGTTACACTGGATCCAATGTTCGTCTTAGATATTTTCTCAGAGTAACGATCGTTCGAAGATTAAGCGACATCGTCAAAGAGCTAGAACTCGTTGTACATACACTCAGTTCCTATCCTGACATGAACAACCCTATCAAAATGGAAGTTGGCATTGAAGACTGTCTGCATATCGAATTTGAGTACAACAAAAGCAAGTAAGGAAATCTCTACGACTCCACAGATATTATAATTTAATTACTTTCAATCACTTCTAATTGTCTACAATCAGAGAGTTCTGTATAACAATTTAAATTCATTATTCAACACAAGCAATATTATACATGCGCTACAGCGTACGAGAAACTTTGCACTGCCAATTAATAAGATACAAATATATAGCAAGATTACTATAATTACAGTTTTAAACTGTACACTTTAATCACTTCAACAAAAAATTATATTTTGCGGGGCATTGGCTTAGAAATATTCTATTTAGAACATTGAATTTTTAATAGTTCAATCTCGATTAATTGGTTTTTGTACGGTTTTATTTAAAGAGCAAAAATTTTTCATCGTTTCATAGATATATTTTTTCACCATTTTCGACAATCGAATTCGAACATATTTGATTATCAAGAAAATTGCTCATCTTCTGATTTTTACCTAAGTTAACCTCAGCAAAATTATTTATTCAGGCTTCCAGTTCCAAATTTCGAAATCCTACAATATTTCCTTAGTTCAACTTTAAAACATTTATAATTTCGGATTAAAATGAGACATTTAACAAAGTATTGGTTCAATTTTGTTTAATCTATAAAATATAATTCTTATAGGAATTTGAGGATCGTTGTTGGCTTTAGGGGCAGATCAAAAGCTAACAACGAACATCAAATTTCTATACGAATTTCATTTTTTTTTCATTTCATTATTTGAGTATTATAAAATATAATTATTCTCAACCGATACATTAAAAATCATGTAACTTTCGTAATATTTTGAATCATTCTGACTTCTCTCATTAAAAACTAAGAAGGCTGAAGCTACAAAACTAAGAAGGATAATACATTCGATGTATGTTTGGACCCCCTCCCTCCTCAAGTCAATTTTTCTCGGCACCTCATGTGACATAAACGCCTAAAATTGAACATAAAACAGAATTACAAATCACTAATGATAGATTGTCGCGTTCGATAAATGACCAGTTAATCACTAATTAAGACTTTCATGCATTTCAAGCAAATTTAAATACACATTTATAATTCTCACGTGTGAAGTCACCTCAAAGAAGAAGTACAGTTTTGAAACTTTGATTGAGAAATTTCAGAATTTATAACGTTTTGAATTCGAAATTATTCAAAATTTCGTAATTCTAAAGTGAATAAAAAAATGTTGATTTTGATATTTTTCAATTCAAACTTATTCAATTCCAAATTAGGAGAGCTTGAATGCTTATCTGAAAATAGTAAAATTTTAATTACTTCTAACATAATATTGTCCTATTTCAAGCTTTGAATTGAAAATGATTAAATATGTTATTCTCATTTTCAAAGCTTTGCATTCAGAAGTGTTCAATTTTTAACATTTTTTGTTGTTGATGAGGATGATATTTAAATTACTTTTTGTTTGAAAATGTATTATTTTGAAAATTTGAATCCAAATATGTAAAACTTTAATATTTTAAGATGAAATTATTTAATTTTTCAAGCATTTAACTCAATATTATCCAATTTAACATCTAAAATATGCATTTCCAAACTTCGAGCATACAATTATACTATCTTGAACGTTTTTAAATAGAGATTATATGAAAATGTGAAAATTTGGAGGTCAATTCAGGAATGTTTATCTTTGAAAGTTTTCAACATGAACCTAATAAATTTCAAATTGAGAGATTTTGAATGTTCATTGTCCTATTTTTGAACATTCAACTGGAAGTTCTATGGTTTCAAACATTTAATGTATTTCAACTCATTCTAATTTTGAAAGCTTTTCAGCTGGAAAAAAAACCATTCCAAACGCTTTCAATGTTCAAATTTGTCTTTTTAATGCGAATGTAATATTATATCAACTTCACTCAAAAATTATTCAATTGCAAACGGTTTTCATTTAATAATTATTATTCCTATTAAAATTCTTCGAATTCGAAATTGTCATTTTTTTTTATTAAATTTCAATCTAGAATTATAAAATTTTTGAATGTTCCTTATTAAAAATTATTCAAAACTCATAATTCCATAGTTCATTCAAAATTTATACATATAGTTGGAAATCATCCATTTTTCAACTCTTTCGTTTAGAACTTATTCAATTTATGTCTTGAAAGTGTACAAGCATTCTAAGCTGTTTAATTTCGAAGCTTTTCAATTTCAAATCATAGAACTTTAAATCTTTTTGATTGGAATGTGTACTATTGTCCAAATTTCAAATTTTTAATCTGATTCCAAATTTTTATATTTTGAAAAAAAATTATTTCATCTGGGAGAACATAAAATAACAATCAATTTAATTATTTTAGTATTTTTTAAGAACTTTGATTGACAAATAGTCTAAGTTAAAACACTTTCAATCTTCGAATCATTCAATTTGAAAACATATGCATATAATTGATGAATCATCATAGCTCCAGTTCTATTTGGGATTGAAGAGTTTAAAAAATATGTTTCTTAACTATCAATAATTGGAACGAACCAATTTTAAGAAAAAGCAGGGGTAAATAAACGAAAGAATTCCTGCGAACCAACTTCATGTTGGTTACAGAAAACTGCGAACGCATCAAGATTATTATTAGTAATTAAATTGATTCCAAAGAATTGTATATTTTATTAATTAGATATTATTTAACTCTACACTTGTAAATTTCTAAATTTTGAATAATATATCAAACCATTCTGAAATAACAGGAATAAAAAAAATATGTCTGTGAAGCAACTTTATGATGCGAACGGAATACATCAAATGCGAACAATGAAAGTGCGAACAAAATCATGATCTTAGCCGCGTTCGTTTGTAAACTATTATATGTAATAATTTCAGTTTAAAATTTATGGATTATAAATGCTTAAATTCACAAATATTCCCGATTTTAAATGAAGGTCACCGATTAATAAGTGATTATTTCTCGCTTTTTTCAGGTATCATTTAAAGGACGTAATCGTTGGGAAAATCTACTTCCTTTTGGTGAGAATAAAGATCAAGCACATGGAGATTGCAATTATAAAGCGAGAAAGCACAGGTTCAGGTAACACGACTTTCACGGAAAATGAGACAATAGCAAAATACGAGATTATGGATGGAGCGCCCGTAAAAGGAGAATCCATTCCCATCAGGGTCTTTTTGGCAGGATACGATTTGGCCCCAACAATGCGAGACATCAATAAAAAGTTCAGCGTTAGGTATTATCTCAATCTGGTTCTGATGGATGAGGAAGATCGCCGTTATTTCAAACAACAGGTACATTTTTTGCTTCTTAATCCAATTTAGGAACACTGTCAAATCAGAATTCAACATGAGATATTTTGATTCAGGAAATCACACTATGGAGAAAAGGGGAGAAAAGTAGGAAATCGCAAACAGCATCGCCTCATTTACCATCACATTTAGTGTCTGCGGAAACAGGATTTCCACAGGGTGCTCCACATAATGGACCACCTTCTCTGCCTCCTAGTTCCGATCAAATGTCCCCTGAAGCCAGCACAGGACTGGATGATCCTCAGGCGCCGATAGAAGGAATGACACGAGAAGAAGGTGACGGTGAAGGTGAGAAAGACACCAGTCCGGAGAGCAATTGAGTCCTTAAATGATGTTGCTAGACTGTAATCCGTAATTCGTACTGAAGAACTGAAATCAATTTGCTAGAGATGATATGATACAATTTAGAAAGGAAGATACTAAGTTATTTTCCACCGATTGTTACAATGCACAGCGTTTTTCCATTTTTAGTACCTATACGCGGACAAAATGAGAAAAGAAGGATGTAAATATTTGACTGCGAACAACTCTAGGATTACTGGAATAGGCTGTCGGGAAAGAAACGGACTTTTCTCTATTTCCTGAATCAATTGTCGAATTGATTTTTTTTTTCGATCAAGTGACGTCTCTGTCACATGGAATAGATCTAAGTGACTTCGTCTCTCTAAATACCTGGAACTTTACATGTTCAACCGGTTACAATTTCTTCTTATTTTTAAAATATTTTTTAAAATGTTGGAGCACGTTATTGAAAAAATACCGACTGATAACACGGCTCGCAATATAAGCTAGCGTGCAATGAAACATTTTACACATCGATACTGTGGTTTTAGAGAAAATCAGTGCAGAACGAGGGACGAGAAATGCTTATTTTTCAGTTTTAATGGTACAGATGTATAAATCAAATAATCGTGTTACGCATATTTATACAGCAACGTCCAGATATATCAGTTATTTTTAACTGGTTTGATAATCATATATATGTATTAATGTGCGCGCATGTACATAGTTAGATAATTTTCTAAACCTAGCTAAATCACGTTATGCGATTTGTTATCATTTTTGATATCAGAAAGACGTCGACGTTACTCTAGGATTGGAAAATCATCCCGGGTGTGTGCACTGACGTGTGCATGTGTATATATAAATTCACTGCGTGTGTGTGAGTGACGAATATACAGGCGCACCACATACAAAGTCTATTAATCACAGATATACAAATGGCTGCATTCTTTCATCGAAGCAATGACGCATTTCGTGTTGTAAATGGAACTTTATTATAACTGTTCCAGTTCAATTTATTTCTATTTAAGGGGGAATGAATTTGACCAGTCAATTAACTTTAAGAGGTTCGTGTAATATCTCTTTATTTTGAGATTCGTTTTCTCTAGAAAAATGGAAAAAAATTTAGGTAATATTATGAGAAAATTTAGTTTAACTTTATAGGAAATTTATATTTTAAGAAATTGTTAATGATATTCGAGAACTTCGATGAAAGAATGAGTATTAGAAAATACCGAAAAAAGGAAAAAATTACATTTTATAACGTCCAACGTAACTAGGATGCAATTGTAAAATTATCAGAGTCGCGTAATATATATTGTGCGATATCAGGTATTTCACACTGTTTAGGTTTTGCGAGATGAAATCTTATCTTCTATATTTTTTGTTATTTGTTGACCAAAAAATGATTAAGTGAAAGAGTGCGAAGAGAGTGAACCGTAGTATATTTTACATGTGAAATACTGTATATACATATAGATATATATATATATATTATGATACGATACTCGAACACTTGTATATTTCAATCTCCTAATTATATTGCACCGAGATGTTCGGTGTTGAATTTCAAAAAGTCTACTTTCATGAGCCTCTATTATTTCCAGTCCACTAATGTGATTTTTTTGGTTAAATTTTCTATTTAATTTCTTTGTTGTCTTTAATTTGACTTTTCTAATATAAAACCTTAGAATTTATGAATACCGAAAGCAAGATTTTGATGTTTCCAGATGTTTTATGAAAAAAACTTACTTTCAATGTATAGTATAAGTCCAAAGGAATTTTTTAAATTGTGAAAGTAAAGTAAATTCTCAAAATATTCAAATATATTTATACGTCATGAGAGGAAGAATTTTTTTCCATAAGGAAAGACGTTTTGCAAATTTGTTGCTCTGTGAGATTTTTTTAGCTGACTCAAATTTGATATTCAAATCGATTTTGTTTTATTTGCTTCACGTCATTTATCTGACTTGGGGCAGGGAATTTCAGAAAATAATTATAGTTTTCATTTTAGGGTAGGGAGTTTCAGTGAAGAAGTATCATTTCACTTGGAACAGGGGATTTTTTTACATGGAACGTGAACTTTTTAAACTGATTAAAATTCGGATTTAGGCGAGAGAAATTTAAAAAAATCGTTCCTCCGATTCAAAATTTGTCACAATTTTAAAGTTCCCTCTTCCTAATTTTAAATAAAGAAAGTACTTCAAGCAGTATTTAGAGTAGAAGTAGTTTTCCAAAGAAGAAATATTTCTGAATTATGATAGAAAGCTTTTTTATATTGTGTATTGCAAATTCATTCTTTTTGACTTAAAAAATCAACTTCTTATTTGAAAATTATCCTTGTTTGTTGAAGATCAAATTTTTATGTTAAAGTTCATTATTTGGATTCCAAATTCACCTCTGGTTGAAATTGTAACTACTTTTAAAAATCAATGCGTCTTTTTTTGGTGAAAAATTCAAGCATTAAGTTGAACATTGATTTTCAAATTTGAAATTAAACTATTTCTTTGAGAATCTATGTACTTTGTGTAAAATTTGTCTTTCTCGTAGGAAATTGATCTTTATGGTTAAAAAGTCATCTTTTGATTAGAATACATCTATTCATTTGAAGAATCATCATTATATCTGAAAATTCATCAGTTTGTTTGGAAATCAATTACTTCGACTGAAAAATCAACTGTTTCATTTTCAGTGTAAAATTGATCTTTTCTAGTTCAATAGATTCGACATTTGTTGAAAAATCGATTTTTTTTTAAAATTATCTTTTTCTTCGGAAGCTGATATTCTTCTTCAAAAAATCCCATCTACGGGTAAAAATTCAAGTTATGCAGTTAATCATTTTTCATTTTTCGAACATCAATCTAGTTGAAAATTCGTATGTGTGGTTTAAAATTAATTTTTCAAGCCGAAAATGTCACTATTCCATTTTTGTTTGGAAATTTTTATTCCTATGGTTCCAATTCCAACCATCTTCTTGAGAAATTGTATTTTTTGGTTGAAAATTGTATTTTTTGGTTGAAAATTGTATTTTCCAGTTGAAAATTAATTTTTTGGCAAAAATTGATCTATTCCTTTTTAGTTAAATGTTCAGCATTTCAGTTAAACATTCGTCTTTCCGGTTTAAAATTCAACTACTTCAGTTGAACATTTACAATTTCATTGGATTCTTCATCATTTTGTGTATGAATGTAATAATTTGTTTGACAGTTTTTTTTTGTTTGTTAAAAGATAGCTTTTTTTTGTTGAAAGTATTTTTTTTTGTTATAAGTAATTTTTTTCAACTGAAAATTTAACTTATCCCAATTGAAAATTTCATAGTTTCTTTAGAAAATCTATTTTTCTAGTTCAACATCTATTTTTTCTCAATGTAAAATTCGAGTAATCAAATTTTCGTTTATTAATCTTCTTTAGTAAAAGTTATTTATCTGTTTCATTTTTGGTTGAAAATAATTATTTTTTGACTTTGAAATTCGACTATTTTGTTAAAACATTTTATTTTTTCTTGGAAAATGATTCTTTCTATTTGGAAATCAATAATCTTGTTAGAATATTTACCATCGTGGTTGAAAAATGAAGTGCTCCAGATAAATATTTATCTTTTCAGTTGAAAATTCATCTTCTTGTTTTGCAATTAAACTTTTCTGGTTGAAGATTTTTGTTATCGTAAATTGATTCTTTCAAATGTAGCTTTAACGTCATGAATAAAAATTAACGTTTGCGTTTTGCGACAAACATAAATATTTTGCTTCTAGTTGACCAGAAAATTGAAAGAATTGATCTTGAAGAACCGGGAATTGACTGGGAATTTGAAATCGTCCGCCATCGAAATAAATTATTTTCAATTCATTTTTCTTCCTGTCTTTATGTCGACATTTCTTCTAATATAGAGCCTTAGATTTACCGAATACCGAAAGCAAGATTCTAATGTTTTCAGATATTCTATAAAAGAAATTTTACGTTCAATGTATGGTATCAGTTCAAAGGAATTTTTTCAATGTGAAAGTAAATTAATTTTTTATAAATTATAGTTCTTTTCTTTTAATTTTTGACAACAAATCTGGATACAAATGGGTTTAAGTCGCAATAAATAATCTTTATTCTAGTTTTGGGCGAAGTTTAAATTTACGAATACCGAAAGCAAGATTCTAATATTTTCAGATGATCTGTATAGAAAAATTGCGTTCCATGTATGGCATAAGTTCGAAGGCATTTTTTTTATTGTGTAAGTAGATTACATTTCAGTAATGATCAATATAATATGAAATAATAATTTCAATAAATTGTGGTTGTTTTTTCTTTAGTTATTGACAACAAATCTGGACATAAATGGATTAAAGTCTTAGTAAACATTGTTCTACTGCAGGGCGAAGTTTAAAATATGCGAATGGATACGAATTGATTTTTTCAAAAGTTTCTCTGCACGAAACCATAATTTAAATGTCGCGCTGAACTGAAGAGAAGTTCTAACCTCGTCCATTCCCTTGTACCCATCTTGCGATTCGTCGGTTGAGACAGCTGTTGTGAGGAAAACGTCAAAATTTTGCGCCACCACGTGGCGGTTTCAGTTTGCAACGTGCAAGCAAAAGGTGAGTTTGTTATCTACCTTCGCGTTTCGTGATACAGTGAGAGAGAGCTTTGTAGTTGGGCTTGCAAGAGGCTGAATGGTTCAAGTTTAATGGTGATTATAGAAAGAGTTCGCGGGAAAATGGCTTATGTTGCATCGTCAATTTGTTAGTAATTGATGAAATTAAAAAAGCGAAAGAGCTGGTGCGCGCAGTGCGTGAGTATGCCCGCCAAGGTCTCGAAGAAGGTGGTCGGCATGATTATCCGAGGCCGAAAAACCATGAAGGATGGTGTCATCACGGTACAGCAAAATTTTCATTATTTTACTTTTATGTTTTATGATTCGCACCTCTCTTTTTTCTCCTATTTACAGCGACTTCAATGCATTTTGCACGTTCTGGGTTCACTTTTGTCGTATTCGTCGTGTATAAAGGGCATAAAGTTAGCTTTTTTCTAATTGCATTAAATTGATAAAGCACTGATGCGAAAGAATCAGTAGAAAAATGGGATAAATTCTGTATTTGGATTGAGCTTAGACATTTTTTGGAAATTCAAACCCTAGAAGGTTTTTAATACACCTTTGCAAACATATGGAAGAACAAAGAGTTCATGTTTATTAATTTGAAACTCGATGAGTCCATTAACCAATAACATTCTTACAAATTTCTTGGTTATAATGTTTGTTATAAACGTTACAAATACCTGACATACCTGAAAACATTTCCGTTTTGGAGTTTTCCTTGAAATACTTCTCGACTCGGTTAAAAGTAGATTCAATTACAATGATATGCTTTGATGTTTTAGAACGTTAAATAAATTGAATGACACGTCCAGTGTGTAAAATTTTATTTATCATCATTTATCTTCATCTGGGGATTCCGCATTGATTATGAAAAAAGATTATTAATGACACATGAGAAGAATAAGAACTACAGTCTGCTAAGCTTGAATATTGTTTTATTTTGTATCTTTACAACTGTGTTATTAAAATAATTCAACTCTCCAACAAACAAACAATTAATATATTTGAAGAAAAGTCTTAATAAGATTGAGTCAAGATCGTTGTAACAAACTCACATGAAAGTTCAGATAACTAATAATTTTTTGGTCATTTTAATAATTTCGAAGTGGATCTATGTGGAGTATAATGTTGTGGAAAATAGAGATAAATGTTAAATTGGAGATGAATATTCTGTTATAGGTTGTAATATTTATGTAAAATGTAGCACTTTGTGTGTTTAGGTACCTAAGTCAATTTGAACTGATTAGCGGTTATCAGTCAGGTATTCGACTCCAATAATTACATTATCTTCTAAATGTATGTGTGCCTGTACTCACGGCGATAAATTCTTATGACTCAGAGTTCATGAACCATTTTTAATTGTAATTTCTGAATTTGATTTCTGAAAAATTGAATTTGATCCATTTCCGACGTATACTCCGTTTCAATTCAAAACCTGTAATCTATTTATATTTTCTTATCTTTTTCTCTTTCTGGAAACGACATTTAGGGGAAATAATGAAAGCAGTATTATGTAAATAACCACCAGAAGCTTATCTAATGACTACGTTGCTTCTTTAGCATATGATAGCGTTTTTCTTTCAGAGATATTCATTAATAGTGAATCGTAAAATGAAAAAAAATATTATGAACTATAATCAAGAGTCACCACCTTTTTTATTGGTTACATTTTTTGTAACTATTCAGAAATATTCCTCTCTTTATCTAAAAATTGATTGTTCTTTTTTCATAAAGAGGATGAGCGATAAGTTTCATAAGGTATTTCGTTAACAGATCCTCGTGGATCTGAGAATATCAGTTTATTATCAGCATATCTGATAGAAGAAAATATGAAACGTATGATGAAAGTTATCGTAAAAAAAATGAATGAATGATAACCTAGTCAGAGGAATTTGCAAGTTTCCTACCTAAAAAAGCTCTAGTTTTTTACACTAATAAATAACTTTACTTACTTTGTTTTTTGTTTTCACAATCAAGGTTCAATCCTTTTTACCTAATTCTGAAAAATCTGGAGACATCCTGGAATTTTAGAAAGAGAACCTGGAAAACCTTGAAATTTATGGAATTTGAAGAAGATCCTGGAAATTTTTATTGTTCTTTCTTTTCGAAGTATTAATAATTCTTTTAGTTTTTTACAACCGTTTTTTTTTACATTTTTTAGTCATTCCCAACTGCATTTTTTATGGACGTTTCTCAATAATATTGTAAAATGATGTATATAATTTTTTCCAACACATAATATATGGTTTTGATGAGATTGTTAACGACGATGAATCCAGTGACCAGCTAGAAAAGAAGAGATAAGTTTTCAACTAAATGTTTTAACTTTGAAACAAAAGAAATGTACGTTCAACAATAAACAGAAACAAATAGTGTTTCGAAACGAACAGTTAAATCTCTAAGCTAAAAAAAATATTTTTTCATAAGATTGTTGAATTTTGATCGAGAAAGATAAATTTTTAACAAAGCAGTTCATTCTCGGAGGAAAAAATAACTTTCTAAACAGAAGTGTTTAATTTTGAGCCTACAAAGATTGATTTGAGATTGAATTTTCAACCAAATAGTTAAATTAGCAACCAGATAGTTGATCCTCTGAACAAAAGGGGTGAATTTCCAGCGGAACACTTTTTCAACCAAAATATTGGATTTGGAACCTCCAAAAATTTATTTTCAACGAATTAGTCTTAAGTTTTTGATGAGAAGATTAAACTTTGGCCTGGAACAGCTGGATTTTGAACCCAAATGTTCAATTCACATTGAAAAAGACGAATATTTTGAATGAAGTTGAGATTTCAATCCAAAATGATGTATTTTTACATTCTCATCAGAGAAGGTATTAGATTTGTGTAAAATTTGACCCCCCCCCCCCTTTTTTTGTCAAATGTCCACGTTTTGAGACCCCCTGAACCCGAAAAACCGGTTTTTACGAATGTGTCTGTCTGTCTGTATGTA
>WSXT02172909.1:0-22504 GCA_011762715.2 Neuroterus valhalla | reverse complement strand
GAGACACGCGATGAGAATGTATACGTTAAAGCCGGAGAAGCTTTAACAAAAGAGAATTCACACTCATCAAATTAAAGCAGTAGACATTTCGATTTTGAGTTCACAAGCTTTATATAAAACTGTAGGGAGGTACAAAGGGCGAGCGCGTAGCGCAAGGTAAATTCATACCCGAGCGCGGAGTGCGGGGTGAGATTACCATCGAGCGCGAAGCGCGAGTACCGAAAGATGCGCGCCACAGGCGCGCTCAAACTTGCGAGCGAAGCGAGCCGCGCGCGATGACAATGTGCTCGCGCAGCTGGCAGATTTTTTTTATACATGATTCGTTAAAAAAAACACTGTTTATTTATACAGCACCAAGCTGTATAAAGCTTTCTATTATTCAATGAATAATAGAAAGCGGTGTGAATGTTAAATTAATCAGAAGGTGAAGATATGAGTTCAAGTACAAATTGCCTAGATTTAAAAATCACAAGTGATCCTTTCCTTGGCATTGCCACGACAACACGGCCATCTTCGCAGTTTGCCCAGTTTCAGGCTCGTACTTGAGTCTCAGAGCCCTATACACAACTTTTCTTTCAGACCACATAAAACGTTAAGGCGAAATTTCTCAGTAGCTATTGGCGCAAATGAAATATGCATGTGTATGGAATTAAATGAAAAAGACATTTTCAAAATTGGTGTGGCTTAAGACCATCCACAAGTGAATCAACGAGTGGTCACAGTTATTTTTTTCCGAATTGCTCTCGCCTTTTTATGCCTCTTAAAGCTATTTTAAATATGAATATGGTGTATGTAAGTTTATATATTTTTTTAATTACCTGAATTGTTACTAATAATAATTAAATCTTTATTTAAACAGAGGGGACACCACAATGGTAGTTTCTGTCACATCTGGCGTACATGTGGGAGCATGGCTAAATTTCAAAATAGGAGCTTTATCTGCTCCACCACTGCTTCCTCCATACAACATTATTTGGCCATCTTATCCCATGTTGGGCCGAACAGTTCTGAGGACGATACTTGGTTTTTCCTGTATTATTGCGACGAGAGCCATCTGCAAAACCTTCAGTTATGCCACAATGTGTGCCATACTTAGAGTCAACTCCAAGGAGCTTAAAAACAGCGAAAACTCATTGGAGAACAAAAACAAAGTTCTCGTCGATCTAGTTTATAAGTATATAACTTGTTTCATGATAGGATTTAATACTGTATATCTTTTGCCAAATGTTTTCACGATGATAGGTATAGAAAGACCGACTTTTTATACCGAAATATAATGCCATATAAATCTTCCATTACACAGTTAATATGTATTTCAAAAGATCGATTGCCTAATTATTATTTAATAGTATAATAGGCAGGGTAATAGCTGATCGGAGAAATCGGCAAAGTCTGAATTTACTGAATTTATTTGTCATCAGGGATTTTTTAAATTTTTAACAAAAACTCCTATCCAGTCACTTGAAACGAGACTTGATAACATTTTAAATTCTATAAAATTCTACTGTCACAATTCTGAGCCCCTGAAATTTTCGTATTTCTAAGTACAGTATTTAGCGTGATGAGTTGATTGCTCGGATTTATGCTGTAAACTAGATTGTGCTCTTCAGCCACAATGCGCATGCGTCGGTCTGGCAACCTCATTAGCTGAAAATCGCAAAATTTGGAAAACGATTATAAAAAAAGTGGATGCTGTTAGCACACACTTGTCTAGTTGTTGTGCGGTGTTTCGAATCCACAAGAATATATTTGCTGTGCTTTTTTGTGCAAGGAATCATCTCTCGTCATCCTATGCGCCGCGCCATAATTTATTTTTCCAGAAGTATTAATCTAACCAGATCTATGGTCTTTGGTCAGCAAGTAACGGTCATTTTAAAGTGCAGAACCAAGTGCTCGAAATTTTGTCCTCTCGCGTCATTCCGGTCTTGTCGCGCTTAAACTGGAGTTTTGAAGAAGGAATATCATCTGGGTAACGATTGAGATACTGGTATTATAACGTACCAATGCACGGGGGGCCAGGAGACCCCCAAAAGTTGCAAAAAGTTTACTTTCACATCTAAGAAAAATAAAGACAAGGCCAAAGAGAGAAAAGGAGAAGAAGGAACAGAGTTGACCAAAATTTTATAGTAGTTGAGTAAGTTTTCCGCTGTTTGTAACAATAAATATAAAAAAGAATACAAGATACGAGGGTCGTCCCAAAAGTAAGTTTTCTTATTTCCTCATCAGAGAACTATGAGAGATATAAAGCTGCGGAAGGTTTCAAGATTTTCATTAGTATCTAATGGTAATATTGCACAAATTTCAGGTTTCTAGGTTGCATTGGCTATGACCTATTCATATGTGAACACGGCTAACTTCCTTAGTCTCGAGTCCGATTGTGAAGTGTGTTCAGTGATCACATTCCTGACTTGGTAAGATGTATCCGCTCGCAGGATTCATCGAAAAATTACGGCTGGTTATGGTGAAAGTGTCAAGAGTGTTCAAATGGTACGGAAGTGGCAAAAATTCTTCTCATAAGGACGTTTTATTGGCTACGATGAGTCCTGTAGCGGGCGCCCGTCGAGCTCAATTCACGCAATTTGGACCCGCAGTGGCATGCTAAGAGTTTGAAGAATCTCTCATTTTGCTCCACGAAAAGTCAAGAAAGACTCGGCAGCTATATTGAAAGCAGTTTAGATCCGTAGCTTTTCAACCATGTGATTTCTTTCTTGAATTAATCATTTTTTCGACTTTTTCCAAAATAGGAAAACTTTTGGGATGACCCGCGTATATATAATACATCGATTTTAAGAAAACGGCCTTCATTCTCTGTTCATTGCGTATTCTGTTCTATATTTTTTTCTCATTAATAGACAAACCAAAAACATTTGGAAAATTCATGACCATACAAAGTATCTATGAATATGTGTAAGAAACGTTTTGTCGACTGATGACTAATTTTTTGACTGCGGCACATTCCCGATCCGTCGTTCCTTGGCGTTCTCCTTAATGTCAAAGTTTGATGTACGTTAATGAGTTCACTTTATGAAGAAGTTGCCCGTTTTTACATTCGTAAAAGAAATTCGCTTATAGACGTGTCCGCGCTTCACGCTGGTCAAGTCCTAAAATTTACTATCCATTATTCTCTGACATCCATTATTACTATCCATTATTATTTATTGACAAATTTTGATGTGTTTTCTTCAGGAATGCTCAGCATTACATTCTTGGGTACTTAAGTTCCAACTTCATAATTATGTATTACAAAAAAAATCTGGACATTTGTGCTTAACAGTTGGAAATTTTTCTCAGTCTATAGTAAGATTAACTTGTAGATTATAACAAATATATTGAAAGAATGTCGTAATCGACGGCTCTTCGTGAAAAAAAAACAGGTCGATTTATCTTTCTTGTAAATGTGCATCAGATGACGTTTACTTCAATATTCATGTCAGTCTTCAAAAGCGTTTGAAAATAACGCCGCGAATAGTGGTCCAATTTTTTGCAGAAAGATAGATGTCTCAATATCGTTATATTCGTTATCACATGGGGAGTCTTTGTTACCTCATGCTCTCACCCCGTTTTCACAAAATTTGATATTATTTCTACAAAGGTCCACAAATACTTGACTCAGGTTTGTACATCAAATCCAAAAAAGCCCTTATACTAGGTTTCATAAAAATTATGTACGAATTTGAACATTTTGGCTCTTTGGGACTTTCTCACTGTTATATTGCATCTGTCCTTCTGAGTTTTCGAATTTGATATGAAATTCGCCGTCCATGACCCCAGAGAACCCTTTTTACCAAGTTACATACGATTAGGTAGAATCTTCTCATATTGGCTGCCATATTAGATCCATATTTGTTTCATAGAATTATGTAACGATTTTGGGAATTTGGCTGCTATATTGGATCCAGCACTACGTGATTGCACATTTTGATACTGAAGTTGTTGTCATCCACCTCTTAAGGCCCCTTATTATACCATGTTTCGTTGACAAACACACCACCTTCAGAATCCTGCTTATCATATTTCTGTCTCTCTTGCATACTCAACTGAAAATTTTCACGAGAGACCACGATAAAGTATTTCTAAAAATTCTGTTGAACATAATTTAAAAATGGAAAAAAGAAGGGAAAAGCTGGTTTCCTTTTTTTACTTCATATATAATGTTTTCAACGATAGAAGTCTATACACATTTTTATTTTTGGGATAAATACTTTTAGATTAGTTAGTAGGTAAAGAATTTACCAGGCCGCTGTCATGAATCTTCTCTGAAAAGTACAGCTGTCGATAGAGTCGGACTTAGAAGAATTTAAAGCTTTGTTGCAAACCTCATTAAAAAGGGACTGAGGACGGCAACTATTTTGAGTCTAGCTTTCGTCTATATCAACCTAGAAAAGAGTCAGTTCTAGATGACGTGTTCCACAGAAAGTGTTAGTAATCGTCTTGATTTTTGGTATGGCAGATAGTCAAAAAGGAGATAAGGGATTGGTGTGAAAGCTACATACTAATTCGAAGAAAAGTGTAACCAGTGAGATTTTCAATGGGCCAATGACCATTTACTTCGCTTCGCAAGCGAATGAAGCTCGTGCATGGTGTAGCTGATCCTGATATTCGCTATGTGCACGCGGTTGGAGGGGAGGGCTGGCGCCAGTAGACTTGCACGGTACCAATAGCAGAATCCAGCAAAAATGGACGTCAGAAGTCTAGTAGCGTGTAATACGCACCTTGCAAACGATTGTATATCACAGCCGTTCTTTTATCTCCCACAGAGTTGAAATCTCATCTCTTGAATAAAAAAATTCATAATTGTAAACTGAATCATGTCACATAATGTAAACAGTTAAAACGATTTATAGCATTTTTTACTAGTTAGACTTCTCTTACACTGTATGTAGCTTCAACACCAATCCTGGATCTCCTTTCCGGCAATCTGACCTTCAAAAGTCACATTTTTGCAGTGGATTTGCGAAGGACATCTTTTTCTTGCTAGCTCTTGCTACAAGACCTTATAGAACCCGTTTGGCGAAATCAGTGGCCGTTGGTCATTCGCAAATGCGGTGTAGGAATTTCCTTTCTTCAAATTTAGATGGTCGTCAAAGCAAACATTCGCGTTTTGTGTAAAACCATGCTTAGTGTAAGAAGAGTGTAACCAATGGAAAATGCTATAAATATCAGAATATTTTCTCATCCTCGACAGGGTTTGAATCTCATATCTTATATGAAAAGATTAATGATTATACACTTGATTTGAACTGATATAATCTGTAGTAGATAGATAAAGACATCAAAATTGATTGCAAATTTTATCTTCAAATAGAATTGATAATCGACGATTATGAATTTTTGTTAAGTATGGAACGCATCAGACACTTAATATTCAAACATGTTGGTATACCACTTTTATAAAAAATAAAAAACAGCTCAACGCATCATCTCGGATTAATTTTTTCGGATGATTGGACCAGTGTAGAAAGACACTCACGAACAACCTGGGTCGAAAAGAAGCGCAGCAGGCTGTCGAGAAAACTCGCTGTTTGACAGAAGTGTCTGCAAAGACGCTGCATACTGCGAACGAAACATGTCGATGGCCCCGATTGATTATCAAAAAGCTTTCGGTGTAACTTCCCATGGACTCTTTGTCTGACTGTTTGAAAGCTTGGAGGTTTATCCACATATAGTGGGATGCATAGAAAGTGACGCTCCTTTGGAGAACCAGATTTACTATTCGCTCTCGAAATCATCGTGACAACAGCGTTACTTCCAAGAGGGGAGTCTTACAGGGGTCGTTCATGTATTTTATACGGCCGAACCGATGATCTATGCTTCTGGAAGAGAGCATCTCAAGAATGCTTTGAGGATCGTCGAGGGGTACAAACGAGAAATCGTTATGAACTTCGAAATAGACAAGTGTGCCAAGATTCATCTAGAGTGTGGACGATTTGCTGACGTTCGCGATGACAACTTGTGGACTGGAGTGCTATTCGACACCTTGGCGCTGGAAAGATCTACAAATACCTAGGCGTGCCTGGAGGTCGCATTTAGGATATATCAGCACTGAAGCAGGCTATCCGAAGCAGATAGAAAATCTCCGACAGATTTGCTCATCCAATCCGTCGATGTTGAAGGAGATATCTGCGGCTTACATACTTGCCGTTCCGGATCCACCCTATTTGTATGGGATGTTTCCATGGACGAAGAACGAGCTCACGGTCCTTGACATCACCACGCGTAAGATTATGCGAATGGAGAAGAGCTTGCATTTCAAGTCGTCCGTTCTTTATAACCAAATTATTGTGGGTACAGCTTACATCTTCGCAAACGCTAGCGATTCTCTCCTGGAGACAATCAGGAATCACGAAATAATTGGAAAAGGAGCGTTCCTACACGGAGCTGCGGAGCAGGCAGCCGAGACCCTTAGCCTGCTTCTCTACATCACAAGTGAGAACAGTGCCTTGCTCTCACTTAATTGTAAGAGAACAGACTTGTCCCTTGAGACAATGTTTGCTCTCCGTGAATCATCTGGACTCAATTCATGCACGAAGAATTTATTTTTTGCGTTCCAGGACGGTGCCATTTTCTCCTTAACATACCATAGCCGCATTTTACGTCAGGGAGTTTCTAGCGATAGGTGCACAGCGTCTCATGATCATTCTGAGCACCTGTGGCACATACTATCCGGGTGACTTATTCACGCAACAACGACGTATCTCTATACACACACACACACACTTCGAACGATGATCAACTTATCCTTATCTCTATTATTAACCCGCAAAGAAACGTTTTGCAGTTTTTGGGTCACTTAAAATTATTCTGAAAATCCTAATAAATTAACTCTGAAATGGTTCTGAAGAAACATCTTACTCCATTATATGCTAAAAAAGTAACAAAACAGAATCCTGAGAGGTAATCTGTTCTTCAACTAACCTTCATTATTATGATAGTAGTTTTAGATGTAAAAATTACATTTTTACTGGAGAGACTATAGATTTTATATGACGCCGATAAGAATTCATATTCAGTTGAGGTGAGCATTCAATCCGCAATGTTCAAATTCATCCTTTAGTTTGATTTCAATGCTATCTGATCTTTAAAAATTGCAAGATGTATTTCGAAATGTCCCAAAATATTGATTAATATATATTAAATACCTTGTTACCTTATTTCAGCTTGTATAAATTTCCATTTTTGTAATTCATATCTATGTATTTGAAATTAAAATAGATAAAATCACTTCATAACTATTTAATTCTATATGAATATCTGTTACTTATCTTAAGACCGCAATTATTGGTGCGCTATTTTTAATTTATGTTATAGACTAATTATTTGGTACAAGAGACCCAGACAATCTCTTATAATTGGCTTTTATGAAGATTCTGCGATTACTTTGGTAAAACAATCTGATTTTTTCAGTCTGTCATTTCTAGTTCTCTATTTTTAATACAAAATTCCTTATCAGCGATCTCTGACATTTTAATTGGTTCAGGACTTTTGACCGATTTCAATCAATTTCAATCATTCTTACAGAATATTCTAAATCCTAGCATAGCTGTTATGTGCGGACCTGGTAAGTGACATTTGTCATAGTAACTATTTTCAAGCATATCTGCATGAGAAAATAACCTCTGTAAGAAATGTCAGTTACTAGGTTTATCTGTTGGACAGCAGTTCAGTTCCTCCAAAGAAGTTCTGCTTTCTGATTTTGACACTTCCGAGCTTTGGTATTCTATGAAAACTTAAATTAAAGTTTATATTTACTTCTAAGTTACAACCAATGACGCAAAAACCTCCCTTAGAGGTTGATTTGCGGTGGGCATGCGCAATTTCCATGTTTCAGGTCAACTCAATCATCAACTCAAACAGTGGTGTACATTTCAAAGAAACTTATTACAAGGATCATTTGTGAGGACGATGATCATTCAAGTCACAAATTACGTTCCTGTGATGTTCCTGCGTGTATTTCAATTTTTTTTTATATAGGGAGCGCAGCCATAATATTGGTTGGCTCGTGTAGACACCGATGATGTCGCATAGAATGTTTCGATCCGCAGTTAGAAGTGCATCGTCTGCGTATGCTTTTGAATAAAGTTTGCTCGTTCCCAAAATTGAACCCAAATCTCTCATCCGAATCTGCTTATAGTGTACAAACAGTCATGGACAAACAGTGTGACTAGTTTTGCTTCCTCCTGCCCTAAGTTCCTATTGACTAGAATATTAGGCAAGTAAATATTGGCTCTCGTCCCCATCCCTTTCCTCAAACCTGTCTGGCTATGTGATATACATCCCGTTTCTCCCAGATGTTATTCCGACCTCTTCCTGAACACTTACCAAAAACTTTTGTCGTTTTGAATCACGCACTCATATATATTTCCTTCGATTCGCATTAGAATTTGAATTTTATCCTAATGGATGCAAATTGTAAGAAAAAAACATTCCTTCCGCGCGTATAATAAGTTGAGCGTTTTTTAAAGTTTTAGATTATGTTATTATTATCAGTATAGTCGCAATTAAAGACTTTCATTTATTTCACTCTGTTCTATTAGGCCGAAATTGTGGAATTTTGTAAATAAACATCAAATGCAGATATTAAAAATCAATAGGTATAATTATTTGCCCTTGCTTTTGGACTTCGCGGTGGAATACATCATTCAAATCGTCAAAATATACCTTGAATTGAACGTTTCCAATTCTGCCACAAGGCGGCGTATTGCAGTGCAGTGTATCCCAACAATAAATTATTGTTTCAGGAGACAGT
Organism: Neuroterus valhalla; assembly: GCA_011762715.2. Classification (NCBI taxonomy): domain Eukaryota; kingdom Metazoa; phylum Arthropoda; class Insecta; order Hymenoptera; family Cynipidae; genus Neuroterus; species Neuroterus valhalla. The sequence continues at coordinate 13,758 of WSXT02172909.1, read as the reverse complement.
TTTTTCTTGCTTTTGCTTTGTTTTTTCTCGATTTGGGTAAAGAATGATCAATATGAAATGAATCGATTAATATTTAGAGGCCACTAATTGCGAATTAGCTTGTTTCCTCAGAATATTCCATTTTTCCCGAAAACGGCAGATCATAACGCAGAACTGGATGTCTTTAATACACATATAAATAATGATTAGATTCGCCAAGAACAATTTATGTAAACATGTGAAATTACTGTTTTTAAAAGATTAGTTACCAGCAATTCGGAATATTACGGTACGTTGTTGCGTGAATATAAGATAACATTCATGATCTATAAGTCCATGGAGTTTTACTTTTTTTCTAAAAGGACTCTCTGTACATCTAATACACAAGATTTGGAAATATACAGCAATATCAAATAAATTTAAAAAAAATCCACAGAGTAATACACGAACATGACAATAACTCCGGGGAATCAATATAGCCCATGTTAGAAGAACTTGTCGAATGAAAGTACCAATCGTAATGAGCCGCGTATATAATATTTTGTAAAATTTTGCTTCATGATTTGCCGTTTTCGAAAAAAAATGCATCTTTCAGTAGAAACAGATGACTTTTCCAACACTTATGGGGTCCATGAAACCTCAAGAATAAAATTTATCCAATTTAAGAGGTTTTAGTGTAAAAAATGTTACCAAATGAGACCGTTCGGCATCCTAGCCTCACCGTGTTTCTACAACGTTAAAGTACTGTTGATTTGGAGGTTTGACGCCGATTATCGATGTGGGCACTCGATGCATATCTAATATTCTGTACAATTTTGCTTAACGATATCCCGTTTTCGAGAAAAGTTAATTTTATTGTAAAGACAGACAAATTTTTCAACACTTGTAGTTCCCACGATACCTTAAGAATAAATTATTTAAATTTAAGATGTTTCAGTATAGAATATGTCACCGGATGTGGCTGTTCGGAATTCTGGCTTTATCGTTTTCTTACAAAGTTCAACTATTGTCGATGGAGGTTTGACGCCGATTATCGATGTCGAAACTCGACGCTATCGAATGACTACATGCAAACTCGTCAATCGGTAACTGGTTGCGTTCGTTGCTTGGAAGACTTGAATGAGAGTTGAGGTCCACATTTCAGCATACTTTGGAATCTTTCAATTTCTAACTCTGCACACTTGAATTGTTAGAAATTGAATTATTATTTCATTATTATCATTAATTATTTAAATTGTTACGAATTAAAAAAACGCATGGTTCTTAATTATTGCTCCTGAAATCATTCAATTTGAAATGCTCGGAATTCCAAAGTTTTCCCTTTTGAATACTTAAATTTTGAGCTTGTGAGTATGTGCCTGATTTTTTTATTGCGTCTAATGTTTGTTCTGGCGTTTCCGAACAATGATTTAAATAGAAACGTTGAAGTCTGAACCATTTCTAACGCGCTAGTCATCACTTGTCTAAGATTACTATTAATGAACTTCGAAGCGTTAATTACTATTGTTAATAACATTTTTAATAACTATTTTTATCATATTGCGCAAAGTTCTTCAAACTATTAAGAATTATTGTATGGCAAATTGAGAATATGTGAGTGACACATACACATAAGGATATAAATCTAACCAAATCTTGACTTAAAATATTTTTTTCTTATCTGGTATTGACATTCAACATTTTATCGGCATATTCAATCGCACGATCTGAAATAAAAAAAAAACGACTGTTGAAATCTTTTACCTTATTTCTCAAACAATTAGTTCCAAAATTTAATATACTTACTCCAAGATTGGAATCAAATTGTGCGGAAACTTCCTCTTGATCTAGGGAGCAGGGAACGAATATATCAACTAAGTAATTCGCCTCGTTGACTTCAACAATTATGCGATCTTCTCCAACATCTGCTGAGATGCCTTTTGAAATCTAAAGAAAAAATAATTCGTAAGCCTATTTGTTTTCATGTCTATTACATATTTTATTTTAATGATTAAGAATTTATACCAAGGTTGGCACTTTAAATAAACCGATCAACTGCTCGGCTTTCCCTTTGGATGGCTTCTGCAGAATGATATAGTTCGAATTACTCGCAGTCCTCAGGTTCTCCAAAACATCTATTTTTCTGACAGAACCCAAATTTTTGGTAATACATATGGGTTCCGTCATTTCGGATTTTCTCGAACTATCTTCGACTTCTTGGATCAATTTTTTTGGAAACTGAGGTTTCCTTACTTCTCGCTTTTCAATTCTATGTTGTTGCAGCTTGCCCATTACCTTTTCACAATATTTAATTCACATCAGGCATGAAGTTCAGGTAATCGGAACTTATTATCTAAAATTTGAAAAATCCCTTGAGTACCTTCCGATTTTTGAGGAGCAGAGAAGTTTCAGATTTATAAGTTTTTTCGAATTTATTATTCACTGCTTCTATCATGACATCTAGCGTGAAAACCATGAATATCTTGTTCTCTCGACACTTATTAAAATATTTTGTACTTATTGCGATATCATATGTGCAACACAGTGCACCTCCTACAAAAAAGAGTATTAATACATGATATTGTATAACACCCTGATCTGTATTATACACCGGATGGAAGATAGCCATGTATTTATAGGCTAAAACGCGTCAAGAATAGAAGCTATCAAGTGGAGTATGTCTGTCCTCGTTCTTGACGCGCACGTTGGATAGAGCACACTGTCGCTGTCGCACACAGCTGATCTTCTATCCAGTCATATAACACGAAAGAGAGATGTATTTATTCAAGCATGCGCAAGATTGTCAAATATGACATCAAACCATAATCATCTAGTCGACAAAGAGTAATTTGATTTGCACAAAAAAGAAATGCAAATTTTATGCTATATCCTGCTGTTCGGAAAGTACGTAAACGGCACTACCAGGAGTCACTTGAGTGCCGATCGTTTCATGCTACCCGCGCTGTAAGTTTTCTATGCCTGAAATATTTCCAGAGTGTCGATTTAAGGTGCGTCATCTAGGACAAGCTCTCTTCAAAGCCAAAATTTCCTTACACTGGTGAATTGTTAGTTGTAATATTTTTCCCGCGTCATCTTTAGATCCTAATGGAGTCCCGATCAGACAGTTCTTTTTCCAAATACTGCGTTGTTTGTTTTTGTTTAAATTTAGAATCAAATAATTCTCGCGCCAGATACCTGGCCCCACCATACACCTTGAATGGAAGTCATTGGCGTGCACTGTCATGCCATCCTCAAGCATCCTATACCCGTTGCGACAGGTAACGTCTATGTCGATGCTGACCGTTGGTAATGAAAATTTCGTAACTGGGCGTGTTACCATGATTCGTATTATTGGAAATTTAAAAATGTATTTACGGCGCTAGCACTGTGATCCGTAAAATAAATGCGCGCCAGCGCTCCCAGGTCCGGGTATTTATCTCCGGATCTGAATAGACTTCAAATGTCTGGGATTAATCAATTTCTGGAAAACTTCGAAATATTTATTCTCAAAATCATAATACAGCGGTTGATCTAATCATCGGCCATCAGAGCCATCTTCGATTTTCCATGACCTCATCTCGCGAGCTGTAATGCGTTCCGCGGAGCGGTTTTTTGAGTCGACCGAATAGGAAAAAGTCGCAGGGAGCCAAATCAGGTGGATTAAATGGTCACTCATCTCACGGTCGTGAGACGTGGCCATAGGTGTATTTTAACGCGGTACAAGTGGGTAGCAACAATTAATTTTTTAAAACGATTCTTTTCTCTATAGTTTGATTAAACGGATGTACATGTAATATATTTTGACTTTCTATTTGGAGGGTTTCATACTGATTGTAATTGTGGTACATCAATTTTATTCAGAAATATGTATCCCCATATTTTCGTGGAAAATCACCCCATTCTCATGTTTCATCCATTAAATTAGAAACAAAGAACATTAATTTGCTTCCCGAATGGAGAAAAAAATCAGTCAAGAGGAAAGTATTATGGTTTTGAGAATAAATATCTCGAAGTTTTCCAGAAATTGATTAATCCCAGACATTTGAAAGTCTATCCAGGTCCGGAGATAAATACCCAGACCTGGAGCGCTGGCGCGCATTCATTTTACCGATCACAGTGCAAGCGCCAAAAACAAAATTTTAAATTTCCAATAATACGAATCATGGTTACAAGCCCAGTTACGAAATTTTCATTACCAACGGTCAGCATCGACATAGACGTTACTCGTCGCGACGGGTATAGGATGCTTGAGGATGGCATGGCAGTACACGCCAATGACTTCCATTCAAGGTGTACGGCGAGGCCAAATTTCAGGAGCAAGAATTACTTGATTTTGAATTTAAACAAAAACTAACAACAACGCAATCTTTGGAAAAAAGCCGTCTGAACGGGAGTCCATTAAAGTCTCAAGATGAGGTGGGAAAAATATTACAACTAACAATTCACCAGTGTAAGAGAATTTTGGCTTTGAAGAAAGCCTATCTTTGATGAAGCACCTTAAGGTTGCACTGGAGCGAGATTTAGTGTTTTCATAGTGATATAACTGCGCGCTATCCTTGAGCAATTTTAATTATTATTTTATAAAGATATTGCGTTCTAAATTCATGAAGCCTATTCGCGGACCATATAAATGGATGAAATTATTTCATATCGTTCATTAAAATATCGATAATTGTATGCATGATTATTGGCAACGTCGCTTCCGCTATTTCTTTCGCTCTCGATGGTTCGAATGAAGGCTGAATGGAGAACTAAACGAATGGAGACTGAAAGAAAAATACCAGGGGGCTTACTTAATTTTGGCCACAAAATTCTCGGACAATTCCCGCATTTTTATTACTATTATACCATCAAGCCAAGTCCCTTTTGGGGTAAGCGTAACACGTTTGGTTCAAGCCTCGTTGTACTCCTGGAAAACAAGGAATAGATATGGACAGATTTGAGAATGGATGTGCAGAAGGAAGCAGGGATAGGTATTAGATCATTCTTAGACTTTATTGCGTGTTTTTTGCGAACAGAAAAATCCGGGTATGATTTTAATCTTGATTTTTTTATGTAAGACCTCTGCTTGAGACGTAGCATTTTTAGTAAACAGAGACTTAAATTGAATTGTTAAGCAAAATGAACATGAAGGAGGTTGATTCGGAGTGCCTGATAGAAAACAATACAAAGCAAAAGTAACTCCAGCCTGTTCCTGTTTTCAAATGACACACTCGTCCTGTACAACATCGTCCCGACACGGGCCACTGACTGATCTCTATAGAAAACACCCTATGTGAAGAGTTCCGCAAAGTCATTATAATAATTCAATAAGCAATATCTTTACACCGGCCAATCAGTAGCCTGAATCGTTCGTTTTAGGCTTTACTCTTTTTCCTATACACAATTGTTCTCCAAATTTCCCTATCCTGACATACATCTCTTGCTTGTTTTACGTCCATGCATCTTTTCATACAAGCTCTTGTTTCTATGGCTCTTTATATTTCTCCTCTTTAGGGTCTCATTCACACATTCTATTTATTCTTTCTTTGGTCTGCCTCTGGGTACACTACCATTCACCCTACCTGAATACACTTGCTTTTTTAATCGTTCTTCATCCATTCTCTCAACGTGACCAAACCATCTCAGCAAATTTCTTTCACTCTTGTCAAAAAACATTTTTTCTACACCACATTCTTTGAGAACCACTTATTACTCACCTCGTCCATTAGCGTTTTACTGCATATATTATGCAGAAATCGCATGCTGATCGCGCTGAATTTACTCTTGTCCTTTTCTTGGTACATCCAGGTCTCGCTACCGTACAGCACAGTTGGTGCTTGCACTGAATTATATATAGCAATTTTTGCTTTATTTGTTACATTTTTACTCTTAGTAATACCCCGTACACTGCCGATAATCTTTCTACCCTTATTTATGATTTTAGAAACCTTTGCATCTATCTTTCCTTCAGCAGTGAATAAACTCCCAAGATACACGAAATTATAAACTTGTTCCATCCTCTCTCCATATAATGCAATATTGCATATTGTTTTCACACCCTTGCTTTTGGTGCAAGATTGAAGATCTTGGTTGAAGATTCATTTTTTAGTGGTTTGAATTAGGACAATTTTTTTGTTTCGAACTCTTTGTTTACTTGTCTCTTATCCTAAATTATACCGTTTTCTATTTAAAAGTTCGAGTATTTTGTACGAAATTTATGTGCTTTGTTGGATATTTGTCCTTCCGAGCGGAAAATTATACCACTCTGTGAGCGAATTGCCTCTTCGGGAATTAAATTCATTCTTGGTAGTCGGAGCTATGAGTTTTTCTTTCAAATTCGAGTTACAAGATTCAGCTAGTTCGTACTTGTAAATGTATGTCGAAATCTCTGAAAGTTTATGTCTCATTAAATGGTGGGTTCGCGTTACATACTCCAGAAAGTATTTCCTCTTTGTCTCAGTCAGAAAGAAGATTCGATAAGAAACACATTTATTTTTCGGAGTCCTTAACACGCGTCTTTTTTCACAACTTGTCAAAAAAAAAGAACAAACGTGGTCTTTATCTTCTTAAAGATCAAACTGCAGGAGACTGTTGCCCTACTTAGTTTGTAACACAAACAATAATAGCTCTTCATGTTCTAGCTTTATTTGTTCTTTCCTCGTCTCTTTTGTACTTTTCTTCACATGACTGACATTTGGGGGGACTGACGTTATGAATTGATACACCACCATTTAACGAAGTAGCTCTTTGTTTGGAAATGACTTTATTTACGGAACATCCCATCGCTCGAAGTTGGTGCTTGGGTGGATAATTTGCGCCATAAATAATACAAATTATAATATAGCCTCTGGTGACAGGACTATCACTTTCATTAACGGACTTCGTGCCCCCGGGAAAGTTTCAGGTGATGAATGGAGACTGGGTGTGGAATGCCTGAGGGGTAAACGATCTAAAAGAAAAGGGATTGCGAAATGTGGTGTAGAAGAAACGCTGTTTGGCAAGAGTGAAAGAAATTTGCCGAGATGGTTCGGCTCCAGAGGCAGACCAAAGAAGGAATGACTAGAATGTGTGGATGAGACCCTCAAGAGCAGGAATATAAAGAGCCGTAGAAACACAAGAGCTTGTATGAAAAGATGCATGGATGTGAAAGAAGCAAGAGGTGTATGCCAGGATAGGGATGTTTAGAGAGCAATTGTATACAAAAAAAAAGTGTGAAGCCTGAAACGAACGATTTTGGATACTAATCGGCCTGTGTAAAGGATATCGCTTAGTGGATTATTTTAGTGGCTTCGAGAAACTCTTCGTAAGGGGTGTTTGCTAGAGAGATCAGGAAGCGACCCGTGTCGAAGCGATGTTACACAGGACGAGTGTGTCGTTTGAAAGCAAAAACAGGCTAGACTTACTTTTGCTGTGTACTGCTTTTTATCAGGTCTTACCTCTCATGTTGCCGAAGTAGCCTCGCGTTTATTCATTCTGGTTGACAAGTCAATTGAAACCTCTGTTTACTAAAAATGCCGCTTTCCAAGCGAAGTTTTTGGATTCCAAAATTATTATAGAAAATGAAATCAATTTTTTTTCTGTTCGCAAAAAACATGCAATGAATTCTAAGACTGATCTGATACCTATCCCTGCCACCTTCTCATACACATCCCTTGCTCGAAATTCCCCATGTCAATTCCACTTTCAAATGTTTCCATACACGGACAGAAAAATACTGCTGCAGTCAACGCGCGCGCATCTATGACCAATCAGCCAGCGAAAACTTTCGCTAGTTGATCGGCAGCACCTCTACGGAGTTGGAAAAAACCTACGCAGCTGATCAGTCACGAATGCACTGGATATTTCGTGGCAGTAGATGCGTCAGAGATCAGCAGGCACATGCACGCAATCTACTGTTTAGGGTTTTCCCCCTCCATCGCATCGTGGATTCGTCCACAAGCGCTGCGTAAACAAGGAGCCCGTAGATCGGTGGTGAATCAGGTGTGTATCTGTCACCAATATTCCATATATTGATTGCACATCCGCTTCGCGTTTTATATCGATTTCTGGAAGATCGATTTCATGTTTTAGTTAACCTCAAATTACGTATCGCGTCGCGTCACGTCTCGTGCGGATGAATTTGCTGTGATCAAATTTGCTTTTCTAAATGATGTTCGTGCTTATTTTCTTGCAGTTATGTGATATGTGCTTCGTCTGCTGCTCTATTCGATAATAGCTATGAAAATTATTGACGTGGTAAGTATTTGTCATTATCAATTTTCAACATGCAAAGTATTTTAATGTTGAAATTTAATAATGACAAAGACGTGACGCGATACGTAATTTGAGGTTAACTGAAACATGAAATAGATCTTCCAGAAATCGATATAAAACGCGAAGCGGATCTGCAATCGACATATGGAATATCGGTGGCAGATACACAGCTGATTCGCCATCGATCTACGGGCTCCTTGTATACGCAGCGCTTGTGGACGAAGCCACGATGCGCTGGAGAGGGAAAAACCTAAACTGTAGATTGCGTACATGTGCCTGCTGATCTCTGGCGCATCTACTGCCACGAAATATCCAGCGCATTCGTGACAGATCAGCTGCGTAGGTTTTTCCCAACTCCGTAGAGGTGCTGTCGATCAACTAGCCAAAGTTTTCGCTGGCTGATTGGCCACAGATGCGCGCGCGTTGACTGCAGCAGTATTTTTCTCTGCGTGTATCAATTCTTTATTTCCCAGTAGTAGAACAAGGCTGGAAACAGGCGAGTTGCGCTTACCCCGAAAAGGATTTGTCTTAATGGTATACTAAAAAATAATTTTATATTTTGGGCATTGTATTTGTGTATTGCTTTACACTTAACCCACGCTGTTTTAAAATCGGAATATACAAATTTTATAGCCTGTTCGCTGAAAAATCCAAGGTCTCTTCCTATTTTTCGATAAAAATTACAAACATGAAAAAAATATGAAACTTCAGGTGCAATACAGATGTTCGAATTGCCGTAAATTCACTAAATGTCAGATATAAGAGTTATGAAAAAAAAATCAACAATCATCTGCGAAGGAGTTTACAAGTTGTACGCATACACCTATATTTCTCAGAAAAACGGTGACACAGAAATATTAGAAATGATTCCACCTTCAGGTCGAGATCTATCGATAAACGATGCTGGCAATATGTAAACAAAAAAATTTTAATTCTGCCAAAGAACGTAGTCAAAACCGCGGAAGTAAAGCTGAGGATTAAACTCATGTCTTCTGTTTCGTGTGATGTGTTTTTATAATAAAATATCATTTTCAACGACTTTTGAAGTTTTACATAGATTGGAAAAAGTACTTTCAAAGAATTGATGATGATAACTAGTCTAGGCCATAATGACCACTTGCTTCTATGATTTTCTCAGAATTAACGATTTAGATCCCATCACAGAAAACTGTATTCCATTCTCCTGTAAAATTTTTCTTTTTGGGCTTTACTTAGTTATCATTCTCAGCATGTCACAATTCATTTCTTGAAAAAGAGAGAATGAAACATTCTGTCAGTCATTCGTTCATATTGTGTTGAACACGAAATATTATATTTATGCCTAATTTTATTTATTTTCTATATATATATCATTTTTACACATAAAATTTTCATGATTCTAGTTACTTTATACTTGAAAAAGACACGAAGCCGTGTCGAAACGTCGGACTATATGGATTTTTACAAATGAACAATAATTTTTGAGTAACGGTTTCCAAAAGATTATTATTCGTGGATTACATCATATCATTTCTTATAATTGGGGTTCTGAAAATTCTGTATAGACACATACTAATGATGTTTGAAGACCACAGTCTCGAATGAGCCGAAATTTGAAAACTATCAAGTTTGTATACGCAGGTCCTGCGTTCGCGGATGATTCTTGTAAAATGCTCTTTAACAAAATAGACGTACTACGCACATCTTTCAAGTCGCAGTTGATTTTTGTTTTTCTACAAGTCTGATTTTTGGTTTTCAGGGAAGCTAATGCGATTCGAACATTCATATTTCATCAAAAATTCATGCTGCTTTTTTCATGTCCCCCAATTTCGTTGCAAAATAGAAAAAGGCCTTGATTTTTTGGTGAATAGGCCGATTAAAAATGGCGACAGATTCGCGGTAACCATCATGAAACCACTATGCACTATCCGTTATTTCGAATTGGTGACTCAAACAATTGTAAAGTAAATAGTTTCATACGCATCTAAATATTTTTGAATCTTGAACAGTTCTTCCCGAAACAGTCGTGGACACTGAATAATGTTGCGAATTTTTTCCTTATGAATGATTAGCTGTCCTACTATGAATCTTACAGAACTTACAAAACACATTTAGACCTTCATCTGACAAATATGAATTAGACTTCGAATAGTTATAAATCCGCCATTTTTCAATTTCACAAAAATATTTGATAGAGTTTCTTTACACTACCAAAGCACTAAATACATTAAGATGCAACCATATCCTATTCCCACGCGAAAATTCATGTGATCACTTGACACGCACTCCCCATTGGCAATGTAATAAATTGACTCAATTACCTTTGTCTGGTTCTAGCCTTTCCTGACCAATTGACATTGGAATTACGAACGATGATTCACTGTTCGTAGCAATAGAAACTAGTTTCTCATCAGATACATCTTCAGGTGGTGGTATTTCATTCGTATGACAAATATTGATAAATCCTTTGTCACAACTTTCTGTTCGGACTTTTGCACAGACACCTGAGATGTCAAAAACAATTTATCACTCTAAATTAATTACTTATAAGTTGAATATTTTCAAAAGGAATCATTCAGTTCACAATACCCGATACTAAAAAGTGAATTTCTTGAATCCTGCTTGCTTTTCAACTCTATGCATTTTGAGTAATTAAAAATTAATTTTACATCAAACCATCGTTAACATGAATTCAAAGAGACCGCAAAGGACCTTGTACAAAAAAACTAGTCATAATTTGGCTTGACTGAGTTCGTGTTAACTAGGGTGACCAAACGTCCAGATTTCGCAGGACATGTCCTGATTTTGCGTGCTTGTCCCGATGTCCTGATTTTTTGCCAAATATCCTGATTTTCTGTAAGTTCCCGTAAAAAAAAGTCCACGTATGACGGCGAAGTTCAAGAGCAGTGCGGAATAGCGCATCAGAGACGTCGACTCGTGCAGTGACGTAAATACAAAGCAGCATTTGTATACAACGCTAATTGCGAGAGAGTTTTTTCCTTGATTAAGGCGCAAGAGACAGATGAAAGAAATCATTTGTCGGTCAGAACTGTGCGCAATATTGCCAGTATAAAATTTAATATCAAACCCTTCAACTGTTAGCAATTGCAAAAGTACCTGCTTTGACCAGAGAACGCTTCAATATTGAAAAAAATTAGTAGTTCTTTGAAATATACTTTTATAGAGACGCAGAAAAAGTCTCAAGCAAAGGAAGGCTGAAAATGGTTTTTTGTCATGAGCTAATTAAGGCAGTATTCTACTTTGAACTCTTAAAAAAAAGCTATTCTTGTAAATTTTCTCTGAGATTACTATATATGGTATCGATGTAGGGTTTATTAGGCCTAATAAATACACTCTTAAATACATTAGAAACATTTTTTTTTTTACTTTATTTTATGCACTTTTTGTACATCAAAACGTCAGTTGAAGCCAACTCCCTAAAAAGTAGGTATGTCCGCGCCAAGGCCGGCGGAACAGCTCACGCCCTAGTGGGGAAAACCCGGCAGAAAGTAAAATTGGGACCCCCCAAGGGTACCAGGGTCTACACGGGTCATAAAGTATGAAGAACTAATTCTCGATTTTGAGTGGGGAATTCCCCACTCGCTAATTTTTCGAGTAGGGGACTTCCCAACTCACAACACTGCTTCCGCCAGCCCAGGACTCCGCGCTGTTATAAAAATCTCGAGAATGGGCTATCTGAAAAAGAAAAATTAAACAGTTATAAATTCAGTATGACTCCAGCAACCACTGGTAGTGGATTTTTTTATTTACATGTCTGAGTGGGGAAGTCCCCCACTCGAAACATCAGCGAGTTGGGAATCTTCATACTTTTTGACCCGTGTAGGCCCTGGTGCCCTTGGGGGGTCCCAGTTTTCCTTTATGCCGGTTTTCCCCCACTCGAGCGTGAGCTGTTCCGCCGACCCTGGCGCGGACATACCTACTTTTTGGGGAGTTGACTTCAACTGACGTTTTGATGTACAAAAAGTGCATAAAATAAATTAAAACAATGTTTTTAATGTATTTAAGAGTGTATTTATTAGGCCTAACGAATCCTACATCAATATCATTTATAATAAAATAGCTTTAACAAAAATAGCTTTTTTTAAGGGTTCAAAGTAGAATACTGCCTTAATTTGACATCCATGAGCTTTATGATTCTGTTCAGAAATTTGAATGTAATTCACGACAATTCATCCTATCCTTTAGGCGATATGTACAAAAATAAAAACTTTTAAACATTGAAATGTTATCTAATTTACATATAATAACATGAAAAGTTAATTATTATATCGATTGCAAGGTAGTCACTTAAATAACAGTCGTAATTTTTTTGATTTACATTATCGAAGCAACGCGAAACATGCGAAGAATGTAAGTACGAACAGTCTAAAGCTAAAAACTGTCTCCATCAATCCATCCGTCACAAACAATTTGCTTCTTTCTTAACAAAAAAAAGGTCATCAAAAAAATAATGTTCTGATTTTTCGTATCACGGATTTGGTCACCCTAGTTAACGGAAGAGTGCTGTTTCATCAAAATTAGGAGCAGCTACAGTTCAAATGAAACATGAATGAATAAAACACTTCACAGTGAACTGCATTCAGAAAGTTTTACAATTGTTTCAAATTTGACGCTTCCAATTTAGATGATGAGCATTTTTTCGAGTTTCACTTCTGCTCTCGAATTCCAATCCTTGCCCATGCTACACTCTCAACTATTATTAATATATAAAATAATTTCTTCGACAGTATATCAAAGATTTCACATTTTTCTTGTAAATTCCTATATCCCTTAGTTAATATTCGATGCATATAATAATAGATGTTGTACCTGGAATAGGTTGCACCAAGGCAAATGGAACTTGTGGTTTCTCAAAAGATTTCATGAGCTCTGATAGTTCATCTTCTTGCTTATTGTTCTAGAAAAAACATTGATTTTCACATTCATATATCCTTCTTTGGGGTCGTCCTTAAATTACGTAAGGGTTATTTCTGGAATTTCGACACACCCGGCCCCCTTTGTAAGGCTTTTTCTATAGCATGTATATACACTTTAACATAGGCTTAATATTTCTTCGACCCCTCGCCCCCTTCCTCAAAAGCCTTAAGTAGTTTGAGGATGGCCCCTTTCTTGTGTTTCATTGTACCCCGTATACTTAACTCGCCTCGAGCTAAGTTGGAAAGTTGTCGCGCACGCTAAGATTTGTGGCTATGGAGAAACAAATATTCTTGTAAAAGCTTTTTTCTTATTTATTCAATAAAGAATTTTGAGGATTGAACAAAAAATTTGCAATGCTGTAGCACTTTGAAGATGATGGTTTCGAGCAAATTATCTGAGCTTTCTTTTTTCACAGAATTGTGTAAGTATAGTACAATACCGTGTACTTAAGCTATCCAAAATAACCGAAATCGGTTATGAATATATATATATACATGGTGCGCCTGCAGACTCCGTGGTGCCAGAAACACCCTGAGCTTTCGCACGTTTAACAGCAAGTGTTGAGAAACCCTGCCGTGAACCTTTCGCGGACAAGAGATGTACGCGGAACGCTTCCTGAACAGCTGCAAGAACAAGCCGCAGAGGAAA
>WSXT02172898.1:0-22506 GCA_011762715.2 Neuroterus valhalla | reverse complement strand
CCATATTCATAAATAATTTCACATTTGTTTATCTGTAGAATTGGTGCGTTTGGAGATGGTATTTGCCAGAACTATTTTAATATTTTCTCAGTCAATTATAATTCACGTTTTTATTTCGAACTTTGGCGGGGTCTGGATACGTCGATGAGTAAGAACTCCGATAAGTTAGTATCTTGGCGAACAACCGCATTCTTACTGACCTCACACATAGGACCTGTCAATTTATATCAGTGGCCTGTGCTTTCCCGCGATGTGACACACAGGGATAATATTCTGAATAGTTATTATTAATAACTATTCAGAATAAATGTTATGGTAAGTTGATAAATGATAGATAATTGAGAAAATTTCGTGTACAGTATAATTGACAAATGTGCTTTTTCCAGTGGAGTATATATGTATAGCAGTCGTAACATAATTTGCACTACTTAATTTCGTTTGAGAATGCTTGAAACATTGAGGCAGCAATTTTAAAAATTGTCATTGTCACGACTTTCGTAAAGATTAGGAATGTTTGTATACAAGTTCATAAATTTGTTATGATTTGTCACTTCGATGTAGAATAATGTACATTAAGGATAAGTAATATAAAATTCACGTTTTTTGATGAGATTAGGTATTTCTTGAAGAGCAAGATTTTAATTTTATACTTCAAATCCTCGCACCTCGAATACTGTTAAAATGATAGAAAGAGTACTAAAACTGTGCGATAACGCCATAGGCGAGTGGGAAACATTCTTTGTTTTTCATACATTTTTTTGTGGGAAAAGTTTTACTGCATACTTGAATTCGTCGGAATAATGTACAACACTGCGACGCAGCAGTCTCAGAAATTATCATATCACGACTTTGGTAGAATTGGGGAATTTTCACATTGCAAGTCCATAAGTTTGTCATGTTTTAAAAATCTTTTTAAAATTATTTAACAATATTAAAATGACTAAGGATAAAAAGAATGATAGGCTATTTAAATTAACAATTTGAACCTTTCTATTATAACATTCTCATCATTTTATGATATAAGAAATTAAATATTCACTTCTATTATCTTGTCCGCAACCGAAAACATTTTATGAAGCATTATAAATTGAAAAAACTTGTGAACTTTGTTGAAAATTGAATTTCCCCTTCACTAGTACCTCAAAACTTATTCAACCCAAGTTATTCAATTTCGGATAATGCATCTCGCATTTTCCTAATTCTTTTATTCGAATCTTGAGTTCAAAATGAGTTAGGTTAGGTGGGGACATTGGAGGATACTAGAATACATACTTTGATGTAATTACTATATTTATAACCGTTATATTATTTATAAACGTTTTTTGCCTTTTTCGTAGGGGTCCATCATAACTCTACCCTCTCGTCGTGCCATTGCACGAATAATGTTGTCGGGGTCTATTATAGCAACGTATAGCTTTTCGCCGAATTTTGTTTCTAGTACGTCAATAGGATGTCTATAACGGATTATGTTGTGCAATTCTTCTTTCCATATAAACCCAATATCAACCTTAGGGAGCTTATGTCTGGCACGCTGAACGAGATCTTTATCATATGGCGGTTGTCCCAGCTTCCATTTTTTCACCTATTTTTATTGAAAAGAACGAGAATATTACCAATATAGTTCTGAACGTGTAAATGAAGAAGAAATAGAATTCCGGAAAATAAAAAATAAATGAGATTTATTTCCAAAATGACCAATGCCATGGCTTTGGTAGAGACTAGGAATATCATTGTCAAGGACAAGATCATAAATTTGTTGTTTTCAAACTTTGTACATAGAATGATGTAATAAAGAACAAGAAAATGCCCTGGAATTTCCAATAACATTAGACGGGATGGAAAAACATTTCTTAGTATGCATACTATTCTGAGAGCTCCATAGTTTTATTGTATATTAAATATAATCGGAATATTTTCATCGGTTGTATTTTGAAACATTGTGTATCGAGAAGTGGAAAAATATTGGGAGGGTACTTAAAATGTTTGATAATGCCAAAAGAGACTTAGAAGCATTCTTCATTCTCTATCAGATTTTCAGTTGTAAACAGTTTTATTCAATACTCAATTTCATCGGAATAATGTGCAGTACTCCGACGCAGAAATTTTCAAAATTATCAAAGTCACGACTTTGGTAGAGATAGGGAATTTTTTGAGAGAACAAAGGTCATGAGTCTCTTATTTTGCTAGAATCTGCTATTTCGAATATGACTTTGGCGAAGATCAGGAATTTCTTAAAATCTTACACAACACCGCTTGGACATGGTTCTCTTATCAGTCTCTCCAGCAATCATCATGCACAGAGGAATTATGCGTCACGACCCACCATAAATCTACATTATGACTCGTACATCCTTTCTGTAACATTAGGCCATAATCCCTTACGGGGTAAGCGTATTCCCAGACGGCCACCCATCCAAGTACTGGCTGAAGCCCTAAATTAGTGCGTTAGATTGAAAAATAGTTGGGAAATAAGATAGCAGGATATATTATATATTAACTAAAATATAATTCTGGTGTAGATTTGAATTTATATTTTTTCCAATCTATTCTTGTACCAATACTAAGATGTGAATTTATTTTGTGTTTCAGGTACGTATGACGCATGCAGTAGATTTTTTTTCATTCAAAATAGAACTTGACGGCCGTATTGGTATGTAAGAGATGATATTAGAAAACAAGCCAATAATTTTGATCGCCTTGTCAACAACAAATTTTACAATTAAAAATAGAAATCAAGCTATGAACAGGCTAATTATAAGAAATCGTTCTCAGTATAGTCGCTCACGAATTAATAATACGAAACTTTTGCTTTGGGAATCAGTTACTTCACCAGTTACTTTGGTTCGTGCCGGCATTTCGTTTGTCGCGGGTATTTAGTTCAAATAAGTATTCATTTTATACTGGTATTTAGTTCAATCAAGTATTTAGTTCGTACTGGTATTCAGTTCCAAAAAGTATACGGTTTGTACTAGTATTTATTTGAATGAAGTATTTAATTTGTATTGGTATTCAGTTCCAACAAGTATTCAGTTAGTACTGGTATTAGGTTCGAACAAGTATTCAGTTCGTACTGGTTTTTAGTTCGAGCAAGTATACGGTTTTCACTGGTATTTAGTACAATCATGCATTTAATTCGTACTGGTATTCAGTTCGTACTTCTATTAAGTTATTACTAATATTCAGTTCGTACTGCTATTCAGTTCGTACTGGTATTTAGTTCGAACAAGTATTCAGTTCGTACAGGTATTTAGTTCAATCAAGTATTTAGTTCGTATTGGTTTTCAGTTCGAACAAGTATACGGTTCGTTCTGGTATTAAGTGCAATCAAGTATTCATTTCCGACAAGTATTTGGTTTCTACTGGTATCAGGTTTGTTCTAATGGTTAGTGTGTACTGGTATTAAGTTTGTACCAACGTTCAGTTCGTACTGGTATTTAGTTCGAACGAGTATTCAGTTCGTACTGGTATTTAAGTCGGACAAGTATTCAGTTCGCACTGACATTCAACTCGTACTAATGCTCAGTTTGAACTGGTATTTAGTTCAATTAGGTATTAAATCCGTACCGGTATTTAGTTCGAACAAGTATTCATTTTGTACTAATCTTCAGTTTGTACTGGTATTGAGTTCGTATTGGTATTCAGTTCGTACTTGAATGATGGTTCTCCAATTACTACATTCAACTACATGATCCTTCCGATGTAGAATGCAATGATGATTTCCTCTTCTTGATTTTTTACACTATTTGTTGAAGAAATAATTGCGGACTAGCGTGGGCCAGTGACAGAAAGACGCTACTTAGACAAACAATCAGGCAAACATAATATCACCTTCCAAACACAAGACAAGAGGTTCTCATGCCTTATCAGGCCCAAAAAATGTTGGGAGTCACCCCGAAATATTCGAACAGATGTAGCCTTCGGAAGCTACGATCACGATAGCTCTCCCAGAACCATCGATCCCGAAGCCACCGGAGGGGATACGGCATCCGACTTGTCACCTCTACAACACCGGAGATGATCGAGTTGGATTATCAATGCATGAGAAAGGATGGTATGTATGCCCTCATTAGCGGACAGCAGTACTCATCGGGCTCTCCCAATGCCGGGAGACCCCACTCACCGACACCCTCACAGACGCTCCAAAAAGCCGCAGAGCTCCAATTCGCAGCCGCCCATCTCCGAACGCTGATGAAGAGCCGCGCGCAGGTCTGAGGCAGAACCAATACTGACTGCAGGAGAGAAGCGGGCACCTGCCCTGGGTGGTGGGAGAGCCTGCGAGCGCCGGACTCCCCTCTCCTGCCGGTTTATACGAAAAAATTTCAAACCCAGGGGGAACCTGTGAAGGACACAAAACTCCGCGGAACCGCAGCTGCAAGTCGAATCCAAATTCGACTGTTACGTAATCCGGTAGCAGCAGACAAAGTATTACCACCATCAATATCCTCAGCGGACATATCCACGAATTCTTTCAGCCACACAAATGAATAATTGACATCGCTCTCAAGCATTACAGTGGGAGTAGCATCTTCACCAGCAGCCTATCATTCTTCAGTTTTCCTAGATAACTTTCTCCGTGAATGATTCAAGGAATGTTTTCAATGATTTAATTTATTATTGTTTAACAACAGCGTTTAATAATACATAAAAAGACAACATACCAGCTGTGACATTTGTTTAGGTCACACAAGCTGTACAAAGGAGTTGAAATGAATGATGAGCAACCTGATTATAATTATTGTATATAACTTATAAACTATAGAAGTAACAGTCACGTTACTAAGAAGACATTAGAATGGCCCTGACCTTCAGTTCCCTAGACAAGTATTCAGCGACGCGGGATAATTCTGCTCTATCCGGAGAGTTCCAGAGCGCAATCCGCACTCCCGCAACAAATGAAACAAATTTTCTTCGACTTGCAGATTGCAGATTGTGCAGAGATGCCCCTCAGTACAGCCGAAAGTAAGATCCTCCAATGAGAATCTTTCCCTCATATCATCCATGAGGCGCACATGAGCAAGATGTGTAATGAATCTGAATGGTATTCCGCCATAAAAGTACTGCTGCCTCTTAAGATCGACCCGAAGGTGAGGCAGCACCTGAAGAGAGGATGTCTGACTCAGCCTAGAATGATCAGCATCTACAAGGTAGGACTCGCAATTCACTGGGATCAAATCCCTGTTGGTTTGTAGAGTGGCCAGGTTCAAACCGGGCCACAGGGTTTCTGTTCCACCCAAAGTGAGCAGATTTTTTCACTGCAGGACCCAATTGAATTTGGGAACTGATTTACACAAGTCCTCAAAGGCCTGAAGACGCTTCAAGCAAGGGAGCCTCTCTTTCCCTATACCCATAACCTCTCCAATTTGAGGCCATCTTTAATATATTGTATGCTGGCAGGACACGACCCAGTTCTAGCCTCAACGCGTATTTCGAGGTATACGAAGGCAAGCGCAGGAATCTCCTAAAGAAGGTGCTGTGGATTTCCAGGATTGCCTCTAATTCATTACAGTACCTAAGGCCCCAGATTCCCATGCCATAAAAAAAGGACACTTGAGATGAGGCTTTGATACATAGTTTCGAACGCGAAGTTTCCGACTTGGAGGCCCAAAGGACGTGCAAAGATGAGCCTACGGCTATCGTAGCAACAGCTCCCCTCTTATTAGAGGCCAAAGCAAAGGGACCCGAACTCCCGAATAGTTTACCCAGGTGAGTATATTCCCGGACCATCTCTAATCGAGAGCCCTCAAACGTAAAATTTGGTACCAGCGGTGGGCTCCTGCTATGGGAGACCAAGGTCTTGGTCTTGGTCTTGGATGTACTGAGCTCCAAAGGATTAAACTTGGAATATTTGGCAATATCATTCATTTTTCTCTGGAGATCAAACCTTTATCATCAGCATATGCTAAAAGAATAATTTTGATGAGGTGTTTAATTCAAATTCCCCTAAAAAGACGACTCAGCATAAAGTTTTCTAAACCTATGATTGTTAAAATGAAATAAACCAGGCTCAGAAGTTCACCTCAAAGAAAAATGGTTCAAGCAATGTTTAGGTGTTTCTTTGTTAAGGTAGAGATATTGGAAGAAAATAAATGACACGCTTTGGTGTATTATATCCATTTATTTTTTGAAAAAAATCTAACTCTGTTCTTAAGTCGAATGGAGTGACATTTTATCCCACTAAAAGAAATCCGATTTATAGCTAAAGGAGACATGAATACTGGCATAACTTAAATACTGTCAAATTATGGTACTGCTGGTTTATCGAAGGTTATGTTGAATATTTTCACAATCGATCCATCCAATATACGGAAACGTTTACTGTCTTTTTCGTAAGGGTCTATCAGCATTATAATGTCTTTTTGAACGATTGGACGCATGATGTTGTTGTGATCTATTATAGTAACGTATGGTTTTGGGCCAAATTTTGTTTCTAGTACCTCAGTAGGTTTTTTTTACCCATTAGGTTATGCCATTTGTCTCCTTCTATGAACCAAGTACTAACATCGTGAGGAAGCACATGTTTGTCACGCTGCAGGAGATCTTTATCGTAGTTTGGCTCTTTTGACTTCGATAAATCTAGTATTGCAGAAGGAATCGAAATGATGATAATTTAGTTGAGAACTTTCAAATAAACTTTCAAAGGATAAGCAATCACACTTAACGTATCAAAATGATGACGTTTTTTTCCAAGGTCTTACTTGAAGTTAGAGTTCAAGTTGAAATTGCTTAACAATTACAATTTCAGTTTCTTTGTACTTACGTGGTAATTTAACGCAAATACGCCGTCTGATGATTCTATTACGAAGCTAACCAAATCCTGCAAGAGGAATTTTCGAAGCCGCAAAAAGAAATTTTCTACACTTCATTTGAACATAATATTGAAAAATGATCAAACTTGAAAATTCTGTTGCTCTGATGATATGGTATGATTTCAAAATAAATGATATTAGTGTGTCATCTGAATAAGAGCAATTTTTGAAAGTTTCAGGTACTTTTTTGAGAACGTGTTCATAAATTTTATGATTCCAAAATGAATAATATTAGTTCGTCATCAATGAATTTCAGCAGTTTTTGAAGATTTCATCTTCCTTCTTCATAATGTTCTTTGCCTCAATTGTTAGTGATACTTTAGTAAACTGAATCATTAGTGAATACAAAATCAGTGATTGTTTTAAAAATATTACGACAAAATTATGTTGTGCGATGTTATATTAATATATCATTACCAATAGCTCCAAAGGAACCAACTAGGGTAAGCAGGATAGAAGCAAGCTTCATCTTTCGTTAATACAGCGTACAGATTATAGAGGTTCGGAAAGTTCTGTTTACAGATTCATTGAAGTACATTCTGTTTTTTTTGTAGATAATGTATACCAGTCGTTATCTCATTCGCTTGACAAAATTTCAGTGAAATTTAGCTGACACTTAAGTTTAAAGAATGACCAATCTCACGTTCTTGGTGGAGATTAGGAACTTCTCAAAAACAAGTTCATAAATTTATTATGCTCTCGAACGTCGTATGTAGAATAATTTAAAAGAAATTATCCGACTCATGTGGTAGAGATTTGAATTTTTTTCATAACAAGTTAAACATTTTTTATTATTTTGATACCTGGTACGCGCTCATTTTTCGGAGCTTAACAGTTTAATGACATCCTGAATTTCATCAACAATATTCATTCAGGTCTCATCCAGCCATTTCAAAAATTACCAAACAAAACTTCTCGGTAAAGATGGACAATATCTATAAAGATTTCTTAGTACGCATGTTCTTGTTAAAAGAACATTGTATTATTAAACTTTACAAAATTATCAAACTCATGATTTTAATGGAGATTGGAAATTGGGAAAAAACTCCATCACAATTTTTTTATACTTCCAAAACCTTTTGTATCGACAATTTCGAAAATAATGAACCAATTATTAAAGATTTCCAATCATGTCGAGTGAGATTGGAGAAGCTTTTTTTCCGCGCATACATTCACGACTCACGACTTGAAACGTTACTGAAACTTGGTGGGCTCAATGGTCTCTTGCCTATTTCGAGTAATAAAAACATACACATATACTAGCATGACACACCAGGACAGTGCCTCGAATTAAGGCATATATCTGACGACCTCAGGAGAATCGCTCCGTCTACCCTGGCCTGCTTGATAAGAGAGTAGTTGAGGCTCACTTTGCTCTGCAAAGAGGCCCGCGTCTCCGACTATGCTAAGCTGCAGCCTGGCACTACGAATGCAACGATACCTGGCTCGGTGAAGGTGATCGGATTTGAGGTCGAGATCAGGTATTCTGGGAAAACAATATTATACATTTTTTATATTTCCAAACACTGTGTATCGAATATCGTCATCGGAGTAAGGCACAAAACTAAGGTGCAGAAATTCTGGAAATTATCAATCTCACCTGCTTTCGTAGAGAATAAGAATTTTTTCGATACAAGTCCATTCATTTGATATATTTTGAAACATTGTGTATAAAATAATATAGGAATAATACAAAGATGAAATCCCCGACTTTGGTCGAGTTAAGTATTTTTTTTTAACAAGATAATGAATTTCCAAAGTCTTGATGCCACGTTTGTAGAATAATGTAACAATATCAGAAAGATTACTCAAACTTTGTCACGCCAGAACTTTTTCGCAGAGTTTTAAAAACTATCAAACTCTGATAGATTTGATAGTTTGGGAATTCTTTAAAAAACGAAGCTCCTAAGTTTTTTATTTCCTTAGGACATGGTTAATCTAATATTATAAAAATCATGGAAGGTGCACTGAAATTTGTTACATTTTTTGAAGGTACATAATTTCATTGTATACTGAATTTCTTCGGGAAAATGGACAAATTTTCGGTGCAGCAATTTAAGAAATGATACAATTCACCACGTTGGTTGGGGTCAAGAATTTTTTTTGGAACTAGTTTATAAATTCTCTATGTTTTGGAAAAATATAAAATGTAATATGAAATTGACGTTTTTGGTCTGAATTAAAATATTACCATTATATTATTTATTAATGATTTAAGCAACAATACAAGCAATAATCCAAGCGTTTCTTTGTTAGGGTTCGATGAACGTAAAATACGCACTTTGATGTATGATTTTTATTTATTTCCCAACAAAACTCGAGCATTGTTTTTGAGTTGAATAAAATGAGATTTTTTTCCAATTATGGTACTGCTGGTTTATTGAATTTAATACCAAATATTTTCACAATCGATTTATCTAATGTACGGAAACGTTCACGGCGTTTTTGGTTTGGGTCTATCATAATTCTTGAACCTAATAGAACCATTGGACGGATGATGTTATTGCAGTCTATTATAGCAAGGAATAATTTTGGTCCAAATTTCGTTTCTAGTACATCAAAAATGTCATCATGATTCCATAAGTTATGTAGTTCGACTCCTTCCATGTACCCAGAACCAAATTCGTTAGGCAGCCTATGTCTGCCACGCTGAAGGAGATCTGTATCATATGTCGGTCGTTTTCGTGCCGAGGAACCTAATTTTGTAAAAAGAAAATGGAGATAATGACCATATAGTTCGGAAGTTCTAATAAACGATAGATAGAAATGAAAGGAAAAGAACAGAATTTGTTAGCTGTTTTTGGTTGCAGCCACCTAAAAGTATATTCTTCTCGCGTTTTTATTCAACACGGATAAGATCAAATTTTTCCAACCGTAGCACAGTGGCTAAAAATCCCGAAAAGCTGGTCAAAAGTAGAAAATATCGTCCGATTTGTTTTAAACTTGGCATATTGAAGAATTCGAGCTCGCTGATTAAGAATTGGATATTGAGTTTGTCGAAAACAGAATGGTGGACAAATATCGAGAAATTTTATCTGATTAACTCTAAAAATAGTATGAGGGGGTTTTGAAGGTCGCTGATTTAGAATTTGACATTGAGTTCGTCGAAAACAAAACGGCGGATTAAAAATGGCCGACGACTACTAAAAAATTATATCTGATTCACTTAAACAATCAGGAGCCGCGGAAGCAGAAGGCTGAGGGGGCTCAAGCCCTCCCGAACGGAAAACTGGGGGGGGGGGGGGAATCGGAGCCCCCCAGTTTTTCAGGTATTCCTGTGCATAATTTTGTCCGATGACCTTTATTTTTTGCTTCTCTGTTGCCGTGGACAGTTGAGTCCACCCGCTTGAAAATATCTTCCGCGGTCACTGCAAAAATGGTTGACGGGGGTTTTCGAAGTCGCTGATTAAGGATTTGATATCAAGTTCGTCTTTTTAGTCGAAAACCATCAGTCGTAGGATAAAAACATGTTGAACATGAAATATGTATTTTCAAAGGATCTATAATTTTTATTTGAAGCTTTTATATCAATTTTCACCATTCACTGAGATAACCGTGAGGAAACATGATTTTCATGGGGTTTTCATAGTTTTCACCATGAAAATCAAATTTGCAGGCATTTTTCACTATCATATTCGTGATAAGCGCGTTGAAATACATAGGTATACGAAGTTTTGGGTTGATCGGAGGTAAGCGCTTTTCGGAACTTTATCCCTTTACAGTTTTTTTCTATAAATTATTTACGAAACTTTTTTCGATTATAAAGATAGTTGCTATAAGTGGCGGTTGGGCTTTTGACATAAGTTACTTGGAGGTCATGTTGGTATGAGAAAAAAATTCTGAAGCGGGGTTTTGCGTGGTTTTTTCAAAAAGAATTTTTGAATGCATACTTGTAATTAAAAACATTCAATTTTTCTCTATTCGATTGACAAGATATGAAAGTGAAACGATGTGACTTTGTGTTTCCTGTAAACAACAGAAAATTATACTTTCTTTCAGGAAAAGATTACATTTTGTAGAAATAAAATCCGATGGTCCATTCAAAAGTGATACACTTTCGGAGCGAACGATTTTTTTCAGCGGTACGAACGTTTCACGAGTCACTCCCGAGAGTCAATTTTGAAATGATAACTTGGATCAAGTAAGGGCGTTTACTCAACTACAGCGATAGAAAACGATGGGAAAAACATCACTCAAGTGTTACCAATCAACGAAAATAGGCTTAGAGGAAATTTTTTTTCTCGACTTTTGGCCAGCTTTTCTTCATTTTCAACCACAGTGCATGGCTTATTTAAGGAAGAATTTAATGGGCTCCCATACGGTTCTGCCAAAAAATGAAGCTGAATAAATTCTTGAAGAGATTTCTTGAGGTCGCACTTCTTTTTTCTTCTTTTATCACTTTATTCGAACAGGAAGGTAGAAAAATGGTTAAAGTTAAGGCATTGTTTGTTTGATTCCATATGATTGCAAAAAAATTTCAAATTTGAGCAATTTTTAAATGTCCCAGGGACTTAATTTAAAATGAGGATTGTCCGAATCGGTAGTGATACTTTCGAAAACTAAATCATCCTTGCATATAACAACAGTGATTGTTGTTCAGAAATTTTATGAACAGATGCGATTCTTGGAGTTTTTTTTTATACTATTTCTTCAACTTTTTTTACTTGCTACTAACGCAAGTTTTAGAAATTAACTTCAACTCCGTACATGATCTCGAAAAGAAATTCATTATTTCTATATTCCGCAAAAGTTATTTTCGCAACTTGACACTGAGTTCAAGCAAACGAAGATCGGGAACTCTTAACAGTTTCATGACATAATAATTTTTCTGTAAGATTATTGCAAATTCGAATTGCATTACCGGGATACTAGGCCATTTAGCAGGGCTGAATTAAAGACAAAATTTGACATTAAATGCACTGTTTTTAAAACTTTGCAGTTATTTCTTAAAAAAGACATTTTAATAAATAGACGCTCGAGAAAAAATGTAATATATCTGCAAATGGAATAGTACATTGATTTCAGTCCTCCAATACGAAATTCAAATTTGCAACCAATTTGAAGGTCCGGAACATGTTTATTTATGGATTAATTGAAGTTTTGTTCATAACTTCTAGGAAGAAATTATAATAAAGTTGCAAACTTGGATAATGATTTGAATTATTATTTAAAACTAAATGCAAGATTTGCAACCTCATTTTTTATACGCTCCATTCAGTTCTTTATAATTGTCGAATCTCGTTTTTTTTAAAGGACGGCTCAGTGAGAAAAAATGTAATAATTTTCCAAAGTGGTTGCAATTGTTTGATTTAATGTTACGTAGGTAGTGTTAAGTTTGCAAGTCAATACGTGATCAGGAACTTGTTCAAATTTCAAATATTAAAATTTTTAGTAATTTCATTTTTTTTATTTTGAAAAGAAGGTAGTAAAGTTGCAAATGGGGGTACGATTAAAAATGCCAATTTTAGATGCAGTTGAAAATTGCAGCTCAATTGAAGATTAGGATCATATGGAAATGCCAAATTTTTTGTACTTTTAGTAGTTTTGCCTCTTTATCGACTCCAAAAATATATTTTTGTAAATTTGAGTCAGCAGCAATGAAATTCTTCTTTTTAATTCATACATTCAAAATTCGATACCTCTAGAGGAAAGTTTTTTGCATGGTGTTTTTTGGCCAGTGGGGAGAAAATATCTTGAAATATCCTCCCTAACCTTTTCTCTGTTTTGAAGGCATGCTCTTTATAAATTATACGGATAACAATTTTCCTCTAAATAAAATTACAGAACAATGGTTTCTAGTTGATAATAGTTTCTTTAAGATACTCTCTTTTAAAGTTTACAATACAAATTATTCCTTTTTTTCTTAAAATCTCGTTCCCTCGCTGTCTGTGGATGAACTAATAAAATGCATGCCGCCATTTTGAAAACTATCAAAGTTCAGTGTGTTACTAAGGTCTTTGTAACAAGTTTATGGTGATATGGTCAATTATTGGCAAGATGGATCAAGTGAGAAAAAGAGGGATTAAAACTCTGATTAGTGGAAGGCGGCAGTCTCCTGCCAACACGACAACAGCACGCGTTATTCCCAGACGTCAACCCATCCAATTAATTACCGCACCAACGCTGCTTAACTGCATTGATCGGACGGGAACTGGTTTTTCGAGCGTGGCATATATTGCATTGAATATTGCAATGATTATTATTTATAAATTATGCAAGAAAAAAATTATAAAACAAAAAAAAAGAATTCCATTTTCAATTTCGAAGAGAGAAAGAAGGAATAATGTAGTTCGAAATTAATGGAAAAGTGTTGTATCTAAATATAATTTAATAAATAGAATCGGATGCTTAATTATGTAGATTGACAGCTGTTTCTATAAAATCTGATCATTTTGATTAATATTTATAAGGCTTGTATTATTTATCATTAATAATTTCTATTTCAACAAACAGTCAAATATTATCTTCGAATTTTTACATTAAAATATATAAATTTATACTGGAAAGTTGTAATTTCAGTTTCAATGCTATAAATATTTTCAATCCGGGGACGAACAATCGGAAATGCGAACAGTTTCACCAAACACATCTCTATAAACTAATTCGATTGTTTCAAAATTGGCTCAATCTTTCTGTTATTTCAAACGCATTTTTTATCATATTAACTATTAAATTTTATGTTGAAAATTCGGATTCCTTATTTTCGGTTAAGAAGAGATGTATCTGAGTTTGAAGTAGAATCTTTGTTTGAAATTTACACAGGTGCCACAGCTTTATAAATCTGAATAAGTGCACTAAGGAACGTTTGTAAACCTCTAAATGTTTAAAATTGAAATAAAACATTTCCTTAAGTGAAAACTACTAAAAATATAAAAAATGTGGCATTTCCATACGATCCCAATCTTCAATTGGGTTGCGATTTTTAACTGATCCTAAAATTGGCATTTTTTAATCATACATCCATTTTCAACTTTATTATATTTTTTTCACAATGAAAAAAGAGTTAAATGACTAAAAAATTTAATATTTAAAATTTGAACAAGTTCCTGATCACGTTTTGGGTTGCAAATTCAACACTACCTACGTAACATTAAATTGAACAATTGCAACCACTTTGCAAAATTATCACATTTTTTTTACTGAGCCATTCTTCAAAAAGAATCGAGAATCAACATGTTCCGGACCTTCGAATTGGTTGCAAATTCAAATTTCGTATTGGAGGACTAAATTCAATGTACTATTCCATTTGCAGAAATATGTAATTTATTCTCTACTGTCTATTCAAGAAAATGTCATTTTTTAAGAAATATACATGTTCCCGACCTCTTAAGGGGTTGCACTTCAACATTGTTCATTAAGGAAGTACGTTTCATGTAACTGCAAATAAGTTTTTAAAACGTTGCATTTATTGTCAAATTTTTTTCTCTACAGCCTGACCTATACCGAAATATGCTGCGGTCATGTATTTAAAGTGCAGCATGCTTGCGCAAACAAATAATTATTACATAAAACTATGAATATTTTCAGATTTTTGATGGCTAAAATATAAGGGAAAATACTAAAGTTTGCTTTTGTATAATACAAAAATGCACAAATTTTACTAGTTCCTTTCAAGGTTTAAAAGTTGGAATATAATAGCATTACTTTCATTGGAATAAACAACTTCATTTGCATTGTTCCTAGTTTAGAGAAGAATTAATCGTAAATTTTGCTTATTCAAACATACGAAGCGTTAAGCAAATGGTTACTTAAATGCACTGCTATTGGAAGTGAAAAAATGAAGTTATGAATGAGATCTTATGTTTTATGTTGTTATATTATTATATCAATACCAATACCTGCAAAGAATCCTGCTAGAATGAAGAAGAGAATAGCAAGATAGATCTTCATCCTTTGTTATTGAAGCCTACAGTTGTATATAGATCCCTAGGACTCTGTTTACAGTGTCACTAATGAATATATTTTTTTTATAGAACAGGATTTATATTAGTTATGTCATTCGTCTTACTTAACTTCAGTCAAAGATGCACAAGTCACTGACAATAGTATTTTAAAAATTACCAATGTCACGACTTTCGAAGAGATTAGGAACTTCTCAAAAACAAGTTCATAAATTTTCTATTTTTTTGAACCTCGTATGTGAGCAGAACGAAGATATTTTTCAAAAAAATTCAATGTCGCCAAACGGAATGGAAAACATTTCCTAGAACGCACACATTTTCAAGGGACATATAGTTTCATGTATATTAAATTTTTGGAGCTATATAGGTCAATGACTTTCATCCACAAATTTCATTTAGGCCTCAGCCATCTATTAAAAAAATTATCAAACCTTCGAATCTGGTGAAGATTGGTTTAGAATAGTGTGAAAATAAAAAAGAAATAACAACACAACTTCTAAAAGACGGACAAGATCAATAAACGTTTTTTAGTACGGATGCATTTGTTGCAAACATACTGTTTAACTACAGTTTCAAAAATTATCAAACTTCTCATTTAAATGGGGATTGAGAATGAGGAACAAAACCTCGATCATCATCTTTTTCCAAAATTCCTAACCGTTAAATATTGTGATAATAATGAACATTTTCTATGTCTTAACAGTGTATAGTTTTATTGCACACTACTTCCATCAGAAAATTGCAGAGAACAATAAATATATCAATAAAAATATGCTGTTTTTTAGCAGAGTATTCACGTGAATCTTTATCAACTTTACCTCACAAAAATTCCAGTGAAAGATTAACAAGTTCCTAAATCTCGTATGTAAAATAATGTAAGAAGAAGGAAACAAGTACCTAAAAGAATTTGGTAGTGCCACACAGGATAAGAAACATCTCTCACTTCGCACACATTTTAAATAGGTTTTTGTCCATTAAATTTGAACAGAGTTTGGACACAGTAATTTCGAGGATTATCCAACTCATAACCGTGGTAGAGATTAGGAATTTTCTTCAAAACAAGTTCATACATTTTCTATTCTTTTGATGCCTCGTACGGATTCATTTTTCAGAGAAATATAAATAAATTTGGAGGATTATCAAACTTTTGACTTTTTTTGGGATCCAGAATTTTTTGGATACGAGTTCATGGATTCCGTACATTTTGACACCCTGATGTTCATAATAGTGTAAAAATCAAAAAGAGATGATAACTAAACTTCTTCGTAGTGACGGACAAGATTAATGAAAATTTTTGAGTACGCACGCATGCATTTTTGATGGTATATCTTTTTATAAAATTTAAAAAATGATCGACCTTCTGATTTTGAAGGATTTTGGGAATTGGGTGAAAAGCTCGATAATAATTTTTTATGCTTCCAAAACCTTGTGTATCAATACATTCATAAGGAGTTGAGGAAAGAACGAGATCATAAATATTTCTCATTTGTGAGAATTATATCCAAACAATTAAAAAAATAATACCAATATCACTAAATTTTGTTTTTAACGTCCGACGTAATTGAGTAACGCTTCGTAGTACGCACACGTTCCTAATGATATATCTATAGTTTTATTGCACACTTTTTTCATCGGGGAAATGCACAAAACTCCAACACAAAAATTTAAAAAAATAACAAACTCATAAATATTCGGAAAAATTCCATCAATTTCTATTTTCTGAAACCTTGTATGTGTAATGATGTAAGAGTAAAAACAATATTAATGAAACTTTATAGATAAGCCGAATAGGATTATCAAACAATTATTGTAGTGAGTTGTAGAACAGCCAATTGAAATGAAATATTTGTTATACTTCTCAAACTTTGTATATAGAGTAATTCAAGGATGATATGAAAATTGATATAAAATTAACTACTCTGGTCAAAATAAAGTATTTTGAAGAAACAAGATCTTGCATTTTTTATATTTTAGAAGACTGTATATCAGAGGTGTCCAACGCGTGAGCAATGGTGTAAATAACTGTCACTCTTCAATTCCCTCCCTTACCACCTTCAGATGCGTTCATGCGGTAATCGCGATGTGGAAAGGGCTCCTCGGCGGCCGGGCTGTGTGAAGAGTGCGCGCAAGTAGGCGTGGTCAAGCGTAGTCAGACGAAGCTCGTGGTGGAACGAGGAGAGAATTCTCGATAAAGCGCTCGGTAAGGGGGAAGAAAGAAGCGCGCCATCCTTGCGTTGGACACCCCTGCTGTAAATCGAATATACTTCACTTGTTTCAATGAAGTACAAAATACGTGACTTCGGGATCAATAAAAAGTTAATGAATGAATTCGAAGATTGTTACTAATGATTTGAGCAATATTCAAGCCTATCTCTGTTAGGGTAAGAACATTCGGATGAATTATACACTTTTGTGCAATAAATTTATTCATTTCTCAGTGGAAGTAATTAACATTAGTTTTTGAATACAATAAAATAAATCTTTTCTTCAACTACAGAGACATCTCCGATTTATAGCTAAAGAAAATATGGAAACGGCCATATTTAGGATGCTGCCAAATTATGGCCTTGCTGGTTGATTGAAGTTTATCTTGTATACATTTACAATCGTATCATCAAAGGGACGGATTTGTTTATCGGGTTTTTCGTTTGGTTCTACCATAATTCTACCCTCCTCTTGGCTCAGTGGACGGATAACTTTGTTTTTGTCTATTATAGCAACGTATAGTTTTGGGCCGAATGTTGTTTCTAGTACTTCAATAGGTTTTTTAAGCTCCGACAGGGATTTGACATCTGTTCCATCCACGTACCATGATTTATCATTCTTAGGCAGTTGATGTGTGGCACGCTTAACGAGATCTTGATCATAAGTCGGTGGTGGTGGTGGCGGTGGTTGTGGCTTTGCTGGTCCTTTTGGCTTCGGCGGTGGTGGTGGTGGTGCTGGCGCCAAGGAACCTAATTTTGGAAAGAGGAAATCGGGATATTTACTGTATATATTATAAACGTTCAAATGAACGATGGATAGAATATTGAAAAAAGAAATTTTTTGCTGTCATTGTTCGCAGTAACCCCCAACATACATGTGACTCAACAAAATTTTCGAATTCTGAATTTCAGAGGTCGAAAACCGCCGAATTGGAAAAATAGAAAGATTTTAGATTTCTTTGGTTTTATGACACGTTGAGATTTTGAAATGGAAAATCAGGGTGGCGACCGGACCGGGGAACCGGGAATTTAATTGGAAACCGGGAAATATAAGAAAAGTTTTTATCAAATTTGTTGCTCTGTGAGATTTTCTCAGCTGACTCAAATTTGATAACCGAATTTATGATAGAGAAAAACTACAGAGAGAATTATTATCCTAATTTTTTCGAAAAAATGTTTTTATAATCTTCTATTTGCTTTTCCTCATTTATCCGACTTGGGACAGGGAATTTCAGAAAATTATTGTAGTTTTCATGTAAGGGCAGGGAGTTTCAGTTTAGAAGTATAATTTATCTTAAAACAGGGAATTTTTTACATGGAATGTGAACTTTTTAAACTAATCATGATTCGAATTTAGGAGAGAAGAATTTTTTTAAATCGTTCCTGCTATCCAAATTTTGGAGTCCCCTCTTCCTAATTTCAAATGGAAGAAGTACTTCAAGCAGTCTTGAGTGAAAGTAGTTTTCCGAAGAAGAAATATGTCTCAATTATGATAGGGGATTTGTTTATATTGTTCATTGCAAATTCATCCTTTTTTAGTTGAAATATCAAGTACTCGTTTAATATTCAAACTTGTTCGTTCAAAATCAATCCACCTTTCTTTATTAAAAATTGAAGTATTTACTTGAACATTGATTTTTGAATTTGAAAATTAAACTACTTCTCTAAGAATTGATGTACCTTATGGAAAATTCATCTTTCTCGTAGAAAACTAATCTTTATAGTTAGAAATGCATTTTTGTGCTCAAAATATATCTATTCCCGTTGAAGATACATCATTTTTCCTGAAAATTCATCAGTTTGGTTGAAAATCGATTTCTTAATCTGAAAATCAAACTGTTTATTTCAGTGGAAAATTGATTTTTTTTTTCAAAGTTAGCCACTTTGGCGACAATTGTCTCTCTGAATTGAAAATTCAATGATTTCGTCGCAACTTCACATATTATGTTAAAAAATCGATTTTTCGGTAGAAAATTATCTTTTTCTTCGGAAGTTAATATTCTTCCCCGAAAATTCTTCTTTTATAATTACCATTCAAGATATACAGTTAAACATTTTTTATTTAAGTCGAACATTCATCTAGTTTATACTCAACATGTTTGGTTAAAAATCAATTTTTTGAGACGAAAATGAAACTATTCTAGTTGAATATTCAACCTTTCAGTTGAAAATTCATTTTTCTGGTTTGAAATTCAACTACTTAAGGTGAACATTTACAGCTTCATTTGATTCTTCATCATTTTGCATGAAATATAATTACTTG
The DNA here is from genome assembly GCA_011762715.2 of Neuroterus valhalla. NCBI lineage: Eukaryota > Metazoa > Arthropoda > Insecta > Hymenoptera > Cynipidae > Neuroterus > Neuroterus valhalla. The sequence goes on along the minus strand of WSXT02172898.1, from coordinate 3,332 downwards.
TTTGAAATCTTATTTTTTCTTCGTTTGTTAAAAGTTAGCTTTTCTTTGTTAAAATGAAGTTTTTTCATAGGTAATTTCTTGAACGGAAAATTTAGGTTATTCAAATTGCAAATTCCATAGTTTGAGATGAAAATGTATATGTTTGGTTAAACAACCTTTTTTTCAAATAAAAATTTTAGTATTCAAATTTTCCTTAACAATTAATCTTTTCAATAAAAGTTTATATGTCTGTTTGAAAACTCAACTCTTTCAGTTGAAGATTCTTTGTTTTAATATAAAAATGTCATGCTTGGTTTGAAATTGCTTTGTTGAATCAAATATCTTACTATTCCATTTTTGGGTGAAAATAATTATTTTTTGAGTTGGGATTTCAACTATTTTGTTGAAAAATTGTATTTGTTTTCAGAAAATCTTTCTTTTCATTTGAAAATTAATCTCCTCGTTTGAATACATATCTACCTTCATGTCTGAAAATTGGAGTGCACCAGTTGAGTATTTATCTTTTTAGTTAAAAATTTATCTTCTTGGTTTGAGATTTAACTGTTCTGGTTACAGACTCATGATGTTATTGAAAAATTCATCACGTTGGTTGAAAAATGAACTATTTTGATGGAAATCCGTTTTTTTAATCGTTAATTAACTGTTTTCAATGACCGGGAATTAAAAATCTTCCGTCGATTCGCCACCCTGAAAATATAAAATCTTCATCTATGACATACATTTACGAGGAATGCAATTATGCATCCTTACAAGTTTCTTAAACTTTTTCAAAACTTCTTCTTGACTTTCTTGTGACGCGAGTTGTAAAAATAAACTTCAACTTTGTGCTGGACCTCGAAAAATAACTCCATTATTTAAATACTTCACAAAAGGTATTTCCGTAAAGTCACTGGAAATTATGCCAACGAAGATTGGAAACACTTAACTTGTTCATGAGCTGATATTTTTCCTAGTAAATCATCGAAAATTCTAAATAAATCAGCAAAATTCCGAAACATGCTTGGGCCATTACAAATATGAGGTAAAATCCTAGCGTTGGCTTTTGAGGAATAATAAATTAATGCATTGATTTTCCTAGTTTTTTCAGAGGATTAAATTTGAAATAAAAGTTCATTACTCTTGTTATAGTAAACCACTTTTTTGCGCTCTTTTTAGTTTAGAGAGTAATCATTCCGATTTTTGTTAATTCGAAAACATACGTAACTTCAAGCATATGGTTCTTTAACTTACTGCGACTTAAAGTAAAAATCCAAAGTTGAAGATGAAGTTTTATATTGAAAGATGTGATATTATCATATTATTACCAAAAGCTGCGAAGAAACCCACAAGGATAAGAAGGGTTGTCACAAAATGGATCTTCATTCTTTGCTAATTTAGCCTTCAGATTTATAGAGATCGTAGGATTCCGTTCACAGAGTCTTTAATGCATATTCTGTTTTTTCAAAGAGTCTATATACCAGTCGTTATCTTACTCGCCCTATAAAATTTCAGAGAGGGAAACTCCACAAAAACAAGATTATTAATTTTGTATGTATTGGAACCTCGCATCTAGGAAGAACAAGAAGATTAATAAAAAATTTTAGATAACGACAGAGAGAATGGAAAAATATTTTTCAGTACGTACACATTCTCGAGAGCTACATACTTTTATTGTACATTAAATTTTATTGAGAAAAGTACAGAACTCCGAAACAATCATTTGGAGCATAAAAAAAATCATAACTGTCGTAGAGATTAGGAATTTTTAGCAAAAAGAGTTCATAAATTTTTTTATTCTTTTGACATCTTATACGCGCTCATAATTCAAATCTTTATAGTTTGATTATGTACTTTATTCCATTGATTAAATTTATTCTACTTTGACCCAGAAATTTTGATAATTATCGAACTAACAACTTTGGTCGAGATTGAGAACTTATTGATTACGAGTTTACAAATTAACTATATTTTAGAACCTCGTATCTAGAATTATTTAAGAACAGCAACAACAATAAATATCAATGAAATTTCTTAGTAAAAACATGTAGGCTCAATGAACTACGCATGAATCAATTATGGGTATATTTCCGGATTGTATTAGTATTATAATACCATTAAGCCAAATATGGAAAGATTTGAATGTGGAATTGATATGGGAAATTTCGAGCAAGTTGAGGGAAAAATTTCGGTAAAGTTGAGGGAAGCAGGGATAGGTATTGGATCAGTCATAGGATACATCGCGTGTGTTTTGCATACAGAAAGAAACTGATTTCATATATAATCTTAACTTTTCAATCCAAAAGCTTCGCTTTATACAAGCTCTTGTGTTTGTACGGCTCTTCATACTTCTCTTTTAGAGTCTAAATCACAAATTCAATCCATTCCTTCTTTGGTCTGCGTCTGGGTACGCTACCATTCACTCTACCTAGATACACTTGCTTTGTTAATCGTTCTTTATCCATTCTCTCAACGTGACCGAACCATCTCAGCAAATTTATTCCACTCTTATCGAACAGCGTTTCTTCCACACCACATTCTTTGAGAACCCACTCATTACTCACTTTGTCCATTACTGTATATTTTGAGATGAAGTAAGGAACAGTCACAAGGAGGGGTAGAAGGTGTCTGAGATGGTTGAGAAGAACGGCTTGGAATAAGTGAAGACAGGGGAGGAGAGAGAATCAGAAGGTCAAGGTTTGATGAGAAATATATATGGGTAAATCATGAAAGTTTAGAGAACGCAAATCATATGCGAGAAAGGAGAAAAAGGAAGTTAGCATGTCAAGTTCAAGCACTTCGACCTCAACGCGGAGGACCATCTCACCCACCTTTCCCCTGTTACCAACCGCTTCCCTTATGACAGAAGTCACCTTAGCCCTACCTTCTGCATCGTTCCCAACCCAAATAAGGATGCCGCATCCCTGGGTTGTCAAACACCCGTGATTCTCACTCCAAGAGTATGAATAGATAAGAGTGGCGATGGACAATTCCTTCCCAGGTACCTGAGCTCAGTACCCCTACCACGCGGCACCCCTTACGCCGTCGAGCTGGCTAAGCTACTCGACTGCTGTCCTGGATCCTCACTCAGCGGGTGGTATATATGGCTATAAATAACAGAATCTAAAAAATCGTATTTCTGAATATCGAAGTTTAAAAACAATTTATTTGGAATCTACAATTCACGACGATTCCAGCGAATTTTTTTTTGCCCTAAAATGTTGAAAATAAAAGAATATATCATGAATTTGATGCGAAGTACGAGGAATAATATATATATGAACCTCTCCGGATCAAAAGGGGATACGCGTGGATTCAGCCTGAGAAGTATTGTCCTGAAAGTCAATTTTAAAAAT